>ML780681.1:1320214-1344880 GCA_009831015.1 Picea engelmannii
GCATCCAACCCTTCAAGGATGAGGTATTATGTGATGTTGCCCCACTGGATGTCTGTGATGTTCTCTTGGGCCAGCCATATATGTGGAAACGCCATGCTATCTATGAGTCTCGATCCCATAGTGTCATTATTACTTTTGGGGGTCATTTCTATAGGATACTAGAGGTAGTTCCAACTACTGCCCCACCTAAACAGTGCTGCAAGGTAGTATCTCATACTACAAAATTCATCTTCTCCACAATCTGTTCAAAGGGTGAACAGAAAGATACTGCAACCACCACATCTTCGGCCCAAGCACCTTCTATCCAACAGAAGCAGGTCAACAAGGTTGTAGCAAAGCACGAAGATTCCTTCTGCACATAGTCATCTAAAATAGCCATACTAGTTAAAAAGGTCCAAACCTTCCAATAAAAGGTTCATGATAGCCTTCAACAAGCTAAGCAATGCCACTTCTCCATCAAGGCAAGCAGATCACCAAGATTCAGATTCAACAATCGCTTTCCCCTCTCCCCCGGGAACTCAACGCAATGGAGACCATTTCTTCCTAAGGAGGGAGGATTGATCCAGGTGGATATCGGTGGCCACCCACCTTGTCCGATGGGCTCAAAACGGTTTTCTGGCAATTTTGGCAACTTACTATTTTTAGCAGGTTTTAACTTTCGAGGCCATTTTGAGGGCCCAAGTGAAGGTTTTTCATGATCGAGGTTCTCAATGATATCTGAAGGAATGATTGAGCCCCCAAAATGAATCTCCTCATTGATACCTTTCCAACGAGCTATCACACGCCTAAAACAGAGATCGTATGAAAAAGTTATGACCCCGAGAAGTTGATGTACTCACTTACCCAAACGGGGCCCACATGACTTTTGGCGCTTCATCTCATAGGGTGAGGTTTTTGGATGCTTAGGAATTTTGGCATTCCCGTTTATTGTAAAAGAGCCTTCAAAGTCTCATTGTAATCATCTTCTTGCGAATGCGAGTAACCGTCACATCTCTTCTCAAAGATAAGCTGCCACCATTCTAGCGAGTCTTTCACTCTGTATTTTTACATCCTCTGTACATTTATTTCATTAATAGAAATTGTGTATTACTATATATCTGTGTTTATGGTTGCATATTTGATACATTTCTGTTATATTATTGAATATATGTGATATCTCTGTGCATTTCTTTGTTATATCTCCAATCTCATTTCGTGCCGAAATTAATCCAGATCATGCGACCTACCGGTCTTGGATATTTAAATCACTGATCCAAATCAGCTCTTCGGGCTCCTCCTTGAACCCCAAATGACTTTACACATTCCCTCTTTCCTCCTAAGGTGCAAGTCATATCGTACCCACGTTCCCTTTCCTTAGCACTTCGCAACTTTGGCTTCGCGAACATACCGTCGGACTAGATCCGTGGTCTGCATTCCTTCTCACAATCGATGGTTGTGATTTACTCCAATCTTCAAAGCTTTGGGAGTTTTTCACACTCAACACCTGAAATATCCCATAGTGACTTTCCTCTGAAGTTTCATATCTGTTGATATGTAATCCTTGGCGACCAACGACCAGGATATACTCTGGCCTTCGAATCTCTGATGAGTTCACTCTTCCCTTGTCTACAAAACTCATGGAGTACTTATGCTCCAAAGTTACATATCCCACACTACCTATTCCTATGGATTATGGACGGTCAATAACCTCTTTGGGACCCTCGCGAATCCTCTCTCCTGTACACACCAAGAAACTTAAACCCCGTGCACCTTAACTCTAGATCAGATGACTGTTGATCCACGCACCTAGATCCGATGGATGGGATCTGGTATTCTCCTCGTGCTTTCCTCCTTATATCTATAAGTGGAATCTCATGGCCCAGATCATGCTTCACATCTGATCCAACGAAATTTTTCTCTTCTCCTCATGAGCGTTTCTCTTGAAATAATCTCTCCTCTTGCACATACTTTGCACTTCTCCTGTAGTCTAGAAGTTAGAATGTCTTCGATCTTCTGCACTCCTTGTATAGGCTTTGCGATAAAGAGATATCTTTCCCAAGATTTGGCTTGTTCAGATACTTAGGGTCTCAACCCTTGTATTCTCCTCCAAAAGGGAACTTTGTGCCCTCCTGATAACCTCCTGCTCAATGCACACCTTGCGGAGCTCTCTTTTACAGAGTTTTTAGTAACTTTGTGAGCATCCTCCCCTTGACACTCTTCTCTCACTGAACTCAAAACAGAGTCCTTTCAACTGTCACCTTCTCGATGCCCACCTAACAGAGCTCTACAGGGTTCTCAGTAATTCTGTCTTTCTCTCTATGCCTCCTCTACACAATCTCTCCTCCAAGGTATTCAACAATATTGAGGCTCCTCTCTGAGTATGTGAATTTTCTGGTGTGCCCTCCTGGCATGTTCTCCTCTGAATAGAAAGAGTTCAGATACACACTCCTTGTGTTGGCTCACAGAGTTTCCAATACTCTATCATGCACTCCTTGCATTTAACCTAAAGAACCCAGAAACAATTCCATTAACTCACAAACATAGAATTCTGTCTATCCCTGCAAATGAAACCTAACACATGCATCTACAACATACATTCATAATCACACAAATAACACAAAGTAAACATTCAGCACACAGGAATTGATAATAGGGAAATCTGTTCCTTTGTATTAATATCAGAATATTAATTACAATATATGCAATCTTGGACTGCAACAAAGACTCGACTCTCTCTCCTCTCCTCTCTTGAGTTTTTTACTCACTCAACTACTCTACCTGTTGCTCTCTCTTACTATCTCTCTTGAATTTTGATACAAGAGTTTTTTTACAAAAGAGGGGCTCCTTGAGCTCTCCCTCCAACTCACCTACTCTCATTAATTACATTGAATCACATTCAATGGCAATCTAGTCCCAATCAGATCTAGATCCCATCATCCCATCAGCCATTAAAGGTGACTCAACTCCTACCTATACAAAGGCATCAACTCAGCTCTTCCATCCTTACATCATTTAATTACATTAATTACATTTTAAAAATTTTAAAATGAGGGAAAAATGAGAGGGTTGGTGCCATTACCCTCCTTGAATGCGCTTTGATGTGATGGAATGATGGCACGCTGGTAAGGTGGAGCAATGCTCCTGGATAAAGGTATCAGTTACATCAACACAATTCCACCTAGAAGATGTGTTGAGCCGCCCGTAGCTAACAGAGCTATGGAAAGGGTTATGAGAGAACTGTGTGCAAGGCTAGATGCCATGGAAACAACACAAAGGAGAGCACTTGATGCTGGAGACGTCAGCGATGCAGAGAATGAATAAGCAAAAGTATAAGAAGTGATAGCTGAGGATTATGTGGAATAACACTTGTTGAAATAGGTTGTCAAGTTGGGAGCCAGGGCGAAGATCGACGTCCCAATGTATGAAGGAAATTTAGACACAGAGGAATTGCTTGATTGGATACGATAAATGGACAATTATTTCGACTATGAATATGTCAAGGAGGATAAAAAGGTGAGACATGTTGTCACTAGGTTTAAAGGACATGTAACATTGTGGTGGGATGAACTGTAGGTTGATTGAAGAAGCAAAGGAAAACAAAAGATCAAGATTTGGGATCGAATGGTAGCCAAGATAAAGGAGAAATTCATACCCAAGGATTACCATATAAATCTATTGAGAGGATGTAGAACCTGAGACAGAAAGGGATGACTATGAAGGAGTACACCGAGGAGTTCTATAGATTGAACATTAGGGTTGGACAGAGAGAGAGAGACGAAGATAAAGTTGACAAGTACATCAATGGCCTAAGATATTATATCCAAGATGAAATCATCATGGTGACAATTATAACCGTATAGGATGTGTATCATATTGCGCTGAAAGAAGAAGAGAAGTTGACCAGGAAGCAATGTCAACAAAACATAGGCATAATCTTGAACAAAGGTAGAGGAGTTGCCCAGAATAAAGCACAGAACCCCAAAGGCCAAGTTGATAAACAACATAGTTACTCTGAGAGAGGAGGAAGTTCCCAAGGGAAGAAGAATGGTGGTAGAAACTCGTTTCCTATAGGAAGAGGAAGAGGCATAGGAGGAGAAGTAAGATATTATGCCTGTGGAAAAATAGGGCACATGTCTTGGGATTGTCCCTAGAGGAAGAAATAAGGAGGTGAAACTCACATTTTGGAAGTGCATAAGAGATATGTTGAGGCATAAGGTGAAAATGATGGGAGATACTTGATGATAAAGAAGGTTCTCTTAAATCCAGGGAAAAAAATTGAAAGGCTAGTGCAAAGGAACAATTTGTTCAGGACAACTTGCAAAGCGAGGGATAGATTTTGCAAGGTAATAATTGACAGTGGGAGCACTGATAACTTAGTATCCATGGAGATGGTGGAGAATTTAGAGATGGATACAACGGTACATTCGACGTCATACAAAGTCTCATGGTTGCAGAAAGGTCATCAGGTAACAATAACTAAAGAATGCCTGGTTGAATTTAAAATAGGAGGACATAGAGATGAAACTCGATGTGATGTGATTCCCATGGATGTATGCCATGTTTTTTTGGGAATACCATGGAAGTATGACATGAATGTTATTCATGATGGGAGGAGAAATGCTTACACCTTAGAGAATAATGGTAGGACACACATGTTATTGCAAATTGAAGAGAAGAATGCGAAGGATGAAGCTAGCACGAACATACTTCTCATGAGTGGGAAGGAACTCCTGAATGAAGTGAAGAAGGAATAGGAGATGAAATTTGTTGTAGTAAGGAAGCCGAGGGTTATCCTTATAGGTACTTCGATGGAAGATTTTCCTGAGAAAGTTCAGGAACCACTAGAGAATTTTTTCCGATATAGTAGTGGATGAGTTACCAAGCTCATTGCCACCTATCATAAGTATCAACCATCACATTAACTTGATACCAGGAAAAAACCTTCCGAACAAAGTCGCGTATAGGTTGACACCTCAAGAAAATGAGGAGGTGAAAACCAAGGTTCAAGATCTGTTAGACAAAGGACTGGTTAGAGAAAGCTTGAGTCCATGTGCAGTACCAACTGAATTGAGTCTGAAGAAGGATGGAGGATGGAGAATGTGTACAGAATAAAGGGCCATAAACAAGATCACCATCAGATACAGATTCCCATTGTCGAGGATGGATGATTTGATGGATTGTTTGAGTGGAGTGAACTATTTTTCAAAGATGGATTTGAAAAGTGGATATCACCAGATAAGGATGAGAGAAGGTGATGAGAGGAAAATAAAATTCAAGACAAATGAGGGGTTGTATGAATGGGTTGTTATGCCTTTTGGCTTAACAAATGCCCTGAGTACTTTTATGAGGCTAATGAATGAAGTGTTGAAATATTTCATTGGGAAGTTTAAGATTGTATATCTGGATGATATACTGGTCTTTAGCAAGACTAAAGAGGAGCACTTGAGGCACTTGATGTTGGTAATGAGGAGGTTGCAACAAGAGAAGTTGTTGATTAATCTGAAAAATTCCTCTTTCATGAAGACATAACTCATTTATTTTGGTTTTGTGATTTCTTAAAATGAATTGAAGATGGATCCTGAAAAGGTGAAAGCAATCAGAGAATGGTGGTCACCGAGAAATATCTTTGAGGTGAGAAGCTTCCATGGATTAGCATGTTTCTATCAGAAGTTCATCAGGAATTTTAGTGGGATTAGTACTCAAATGATGGATACAATGAAGAAAAGACACAAGACTTTCATATTGACAGAAGAGGCTGAGAAGAAATTCAACATATTTAAGGAAAAGATAACATAACAACCTATTCTAGTATTACCGGATTTCAGAAAGACATTTTAGGTGAGGTGTGATGTGAGTGGAGTTGAAATTGGAGTGGTCTTGAGACAAGATAATAGGCCTATTGCGTATTTAAGTGAGAAGTTGAATGAAGCCAAGAATAAGTACTCTACATATGACAAAGAGTTCTATTCCATAATTCAAGCCTTGAAGAAGTGGAGGAACTATCTTGTACCGAAGGAGTTTGTTTTGTATAACGATAACCAAGCTTTGCAATTCATAACTAGAAAGGAGAAGTTAAACCAGAGACATGCCAAGTGGATAGAGTTTATGCAAAATTTTACTTTTGTTATTAAACATATTTCTTATAATGCTAACAAGGTTGTTGATGGATTGAGCAGGATGTGTCTAACTCTGCAGGAATTTCAAGTGAAGACCTTGGGATTTGATCACCTTAAGGAAATGTACCACACTGATCCAGATTTCAGGGAGGCATATGAAGCATGTGCGAATCCTGTACTCAGATACATAAGCCATTGGACTGAATATCTGATTTAGGATGGTTTGTTGTTCAAGGGATGCCAGTTGTGCATACCAAAGTGTTCAATGAGGGATAATTTGCTGAAGGAAAAGCATAGTGGAGGTCTAGCGGGACATTTCGGCCATGAAAAACCATTTGACTAGTTGAACGGTTCCAATTATTGGCCAGGTATGAGAGAAGAAGTGAAGAGATTTGTGAACAAGTACAAGATTTGTCAGTATGCCAAGGGGAACAAGCGAAACACTGGGTTGTATCAGCCATTTCCTATTCTAGAGAGACATTGGGATGCAATAAGAATGGATTTCATGTTGGGGTTGCCAGGGACACAAAGAGGAAGTGATTCCATATTTGTGGTAGTTGATATATTTTCGAAGATGGCACACTTTATCTCATGCCATAAGACCAGTGATGCAATGCATGTTGCAAATTTGTTTTTCAGAGAGGTTGTGAGACTCCATGGATTGTCGAGGAGTATAGTTTCAGACAGGGACACCAATTTTGACATTGTGGATAAATATGGGGACAAAACTATATTTTAGTTCTGCATATTGTTGATGAATGTAGCTATGTGAGACATTCTCCAACTTACAAACCTGTGAGATTTGGATCACTGTAGCTATGTGAGTCTTTCTCTCAGCTTACAAACCTTGGAGAAATCCCCTAAGAAGGTTATGTGGTTCCTTCTTGAGATAGAGCTAGGAACGTAAAGATGACTTCCTGCATTCAGAGAGTTGAGAAGAACTTCAGATGATTATCTAGTGGGAATGATGATATGTTAAGTTAGACATGCCTATGGCTGAGCACAAGGTGAACGTGTGAAATCCCAAAGTGTTGGGTGCATCGTCATGTGAACATAAATGAAGACAATGTATTAGAATCCTCTGAGTATCAGAGTTGACGAGAAAACTCTAGATGATTCTCTTGTGTGAGGCAGTGGGAAAGAAGATATGTAGAGTGGACTTGCCTGTGGACAAGCACAGGTGAACGTGTGAAAATATGGTTCTTCTATGTAATGCAGTGAGCCAGAGATATGACATCCCTATGGATGTGCCCCTAGTGGATGAGCACTAGTGAGTGTATCATATCCCTTTCTATATGTTGTTCAAGGGTCAAACATGCATGTAACCCTAATTGTAATGTGAAGGGTACAGGTCGGCCCCACCTTAATGTGATTAATAATAAATGTAAAAGATAATTAATCTGGTTAATATTAATAATAATATAATAATAATAATAATAATAATAATAATAATAATTATAATTATAATTATAATGTGACTCAGAGAGGTCGGCCATGTTGAGACAATAAACACTTCTGTTGACAGGTTTAGGTTAGTATAAGTAAAGGTAAAATCCCCATTGTGGAAACACATCTTCATGTGAGTTTGGACATTTCAGCAAGTACATTTACTTGGGAAAAGTGCACACCTCTCTTGGGCGCTAGTTTTCTAGGGTTTGAGAACCCTCTTGTGTGCTAGGTCTTTCTTGGTGGTGAAGGTATTTATCTTGAAGAATATAGAAAAGGATTTGGCTGGGTTTTATTCCCTTGTTGAGAAGGGGTTCCCAGGATACTTGTGTTCTTGTGCATGGTGTTTCTTCTTGTGATCTTGGTTGTTGCAACATTATTGTCTATGGTTAAGTTAAATGCAAAAATGTTATGAAATTCATGCTTAACCTATATTATTGAAAAATCAATATGGTATCAGAGCATAGGTCTTGAATAACCCATTTCACAAGCTACAAGATTTTACCAATCATCCCTCCTCTTCTGCAGAACCATACAACCTTCCTAGGGTTTCCAGAAAATTCATACGACCCTCTTCTTTTGAGTGTTTCAGCCTCTAAAACTTGGAATTTGAGGACAATTTTGGCATGGGAGAGTACAAAATTCTCCAGCACACCTCCAGATACTCTCAAAATGAATTTCCGAGCATTTTGAAATTTTGTCCCTAGGGTTTTGCATTTTCTGCAGATTTGTATTTTTAGGGTTTCTGCAGCTCTTTGAATAATCCTTCAAGATTACCTGTGTTCTTATAAATTTCAAGGGTTATTGTTGGTAGTCATAATCCCAAAAAAACCTAAGGTTGCTAACCTATCCTAGACATTAGGTTTTCTATCCCAATTGACAAGGGTTTGTGAAGAATCTAAAATTATGATGAACACAACTATGATGGAAGATAAGATTGATTGATCAAGCAACTTCAAGTTCGTGGAAGAAAAGACTTCAGAGGAAGGATTATTATGGGTGATACAAAAAAGTGACACTATGAATGCCCTCTTCATGAAGATGTCAAGAGAACAGAGATCAACCAGGTGCCATTGGAGAAATCATATAAACACCCTTAGGTATTCACTTGTATATATATTATTTGTATGATTATCATGAGGGTAATTGCAGGAGGATGGAACCTTTTTCTAAAGTCATGGATCCAGAGGGATATCAATACATTTATAGGAACAACACACTGGAAGTGAAGACTCTAGGTTTGATTGATGTAATTGTCATTCCTGTAATCTATATTTCTAAAGTTTGCTACATTACAAGTAGATGTTGTAGCTATGACAACATTCCTTAAATTGTTTTGATTCTAGAGATGTACTCATTGTTCTTCTTTAGGAGATATTCTTGTTTTGGTTATTCTTGTTTTCTTGTTCCAGACAGGTTAACAACAAAGGGAGATGTTTATCCTTCAGAGGGAGTCACTTGACTTAGAGGGAGTCAAAACTATTTGAGAAAGAGGAAGAATAGAACCATCATTGGGGAAACCAATGCAATAATAAATGAGCAAAATCCTTCTATGATTCTATGGGAAGAAACATGCATGACACAATATATGTTCATAACAAGATTCTTCACAAGACTTTAAAAAACAAAAACATAAACTCCCAAAGAAGCCTTCACTGCAGTGAAGCCTGAGATTAAACACTTCAGGATATTTGGGTGCCCAATGTATGTTAATGTAACCAAAGAGAAGAATTCCAAGCTAGATCCTTTAGAAAGAAAGGATACAATGAATCTTCAAAGACATTCCAGATCAACATCCCTGGTCAGAGACAGATTGAGACGAGAAAAAGATGTTTCCCTTTAAGAAGAGACAACTTTTCAAATATTGAGAGAATATCAGATGGAGATTAACAGTGAGACAATAACTTCTCCCCCTTCAATAGTTCAGAGGGAAACAAAAATTATTCCAGTTGATCCAGTTGCTCCAGTTGATATGTTCTGATACACCCACTAGTGCTCATCCACTAGGGGCATATCCATAGGGATGTCATATCTTTGGTTCACTGCATTACATAGAAGAACCGGATCTCACACGTTCACCTGTGCTCATCCATAGGCACGTCCACTCAAAAGTCCATTTCAAATTGTGTATGGAATGAATTTGATAGGAGTGTCGGAGTTGAGATATCTTAAGTAGAGTGAATTTAGGATCCCTGGAGCCGAAGATTCCACTGCATAAATGCAGGAAATTCATAATCAGATCAAGGGGTAGTTGAAGAAGAGCAACAATGAATACAAACACAGAGATGATCAACATAGGAGGAAGTTTGAATTTGAAGTTGGAGATCAAGTTCTAGCACATCTAAGGAAAGAGAGGTTTCCAAGGGGAACATATCATAAGTTGAAGTTGAAAAAGAAAGGGTTGTGTAAAATCCTAAGAAGATTTGGTGAGAATGATTATGAGATAGAGGTTCTAGGAGATGTGGAAATATCACCCATATTCAACATTGCAGACCTGTACCCATACAGGGAGGATGGATCTGAAGGTTCCGAATATTAGAAGAAGATCCAGTGGGAGAAACAGATGCCTGTAGCAGAGAATTCACAGATGGAGAAGATCATAGATCGACAAGTTGGTAAGAAGACTAGAAGGAAAACATATTTTGAATATTTGGTAAAGTGGAAAGGACGACTAGTAGAAGACGCCAGTTGGGTTGGTGAAGAAGACATCCAGAAGCAAGGAAAGTCAGTGTAGGAACTCATGGACTGGATTCCATGAATTTTTTAGCCAGAGGAGTATGATGCAGGAGCATCGCCAACAAAGCACAAGCGAAAGACAACTGGGCGCACTAGCACGCATTTTGAAATATTTTGAATTCCAAAGTTGGTGTATTAATGTAATATCTGAAAAATATTTGTAGTTATGAACATATTTAATGATCAGAGGCCGAGCCATCGCATAAGATCGATGGGAGGATGTATTTTTCTTTAATATGAAGGATCGCAGTACAGATCTAGAGCATTCTCTCTTATCTGTGTGACTAAAATATTTATTGTAATAAATGTTACATAATTGGAAGATTTTATTTCGATGGATAGCTTTAGAGTAGTTGGAGGGAATAACTCGAAGAGTCCGTTTGTATAAAGCTTTGTATTGTTGCGAAGAAGAGGTTGTTGAATCTAGTGTGTAGATTTCCATTGTAGCAGAAAGATGAGAGATACAGAGAAGTAGTGTATGAATGTATGTAATTTAAGTTGAATGAATATAACAAAGAAACATTGTCCAAATATGTGTTGATGCGTCTATCTGAATGAATGAATGGTAGAGTTTTTTATGTTTTATTCTCTATTTTTTATTTATATTTTATCTGTGCATGCATTTACATGGATGCATGTATGAGTCACGATGAAGAGTGAATAAGTTTCATTTGTTTCTCTTCCATGAGCGAGTGCAAGGAGTGCATAGCGTCTGCAAGGAGTGCGTTGAAAGAGTCTGTTCTGACTCGTAAGATCAGAAGAGATAGTGTGAACTTGTGTATGCAAGGAGTGCATAGACATCCATAAGGAGCATGGGACAGAGTTTTCATACTCGAAATATTAGGGGAAGTAGTGCGACTTTAGTCACAGAAGAGAGAAGGAGTTGGAGAACATTCACAAAGTGTGCGAAGTATCCACAAAGAAGCTGAGTGAGGAAGAGGACCTGTATGTAACACGCCAGGTTTTGAACCCTCATATTAAATAATGTATTTATTTAATTGTTGAGAGGCCAGAGTGACCAAACAATTATTAAAAGGCTAGTGTGCCAAAGAAATGTAATGTTTTGATCATTATTAATAATAAATACATCGTTGGCTGCTAGACGAACAAGGAATAGAGTTTTAGGGGGATATGATTCCACAAGAGAGGGGGATTGAGGGGATACATATTTATTCTTGATTTAATTACCCTTTTTTCTAAGGGAGTGGATCAGTTACGTGAGCTTCTTGGGGGAGGCAAGGAGGTTCTTGTTCCCCCATGAAATACTTAAACCCACCCCTGGTCTATTGGGGGATTGGTTGATTGCTCGTTCTCTCCTTCATTCGCATATGCATTCATTCACTTTGTCACTCATTAATCCATCCCATCCTTACCTATCACTCATTGATCTATCCTCATATGCATCTTGGATTTGGGAAAGGGAAACGAACTACCGAAGAATAGCCATGGTATTGTTGACTGTAGAGGTCGCTGGTGTAATCCAGCCATGACTTGAGGCCTGCATGTCTGAGATGAATTGGCCCGTGTCTAGATTTTTTCACAACTATGAGTCTTGAGAGTTACATCATGGATATTCTAGACCAATTGTGTTGGATCCCTGGAAGGAGAAGGACTGCCTGAGGGACTACGTGATAGAGAAGGTGGAGGTCCATTCTCTTGGGTGGTGTAAGAAAGGTAGAAGAGAGTTGGGTACTTGGATTGCTGTGAGTGTTGGGAAAGCTTGTGAGAGCTTGAGTGATGACTGTTTCGGGAAGCCAAGTAACAGTTTGGAACCGTCCTTGTTTATTCATATCCCTGGCTCGTGGGTGACACTGTTGTTGAGATTTGTAACAATAGTGTCTATGGTTGGGTGGACCGTCCTTGGTCTACAGCCAGTTTGTGTCATATTTTATAAAGATAAGTGCTCTCTATTATGGTATTAGTTATCTGTATATGAATTTATTTTTCTATGTATTTATTTATTGTTTAATTGAATCTTTAGAATATGCATGCTTGTTGGTTATTGTTGTGCATGTCATTATATATTTTCTTTTATGCATCCTTATTAATTTAAAGAGGTATTGGTAAGAGAAGGAAGCGCCAGGGTGGGCTTGAAGGTAGCATACCCATCCCGTGGGTGGTGAGTTATGTTACAGATTGGTATCAAAGCTTCTGGTTGAAACACTGGACCGATATGTGCCGGTTCTATTTCTCAAAGTCTCGTGGTTGAGATTGAATTCTAACCTTGAAGTTGAAAAGCTTAGGAGGAATGGCACTGCAAATTCTGCACAAAAGCCAGAGTGTGATAGATCCTTTATAAGGGATCATGGGATCATGACCATCCTTTTCAAATACATGAGTGATCGCCACTGTGGGATCAAGAGAGATCCGAGATCGTTGGATCAGAGGGAAGGTGAACAAGGGCCATCCAATGAAGGCAAAGCCAAGGTTAAGTCACAACCGTCAAATCTCATTGGAGAGAAATCTATGGTGGGGAGACATTGTGGGGATCAGGAAGAAAATTAATGTTTCTGCAATTTGTGAGCCCGCAATCACTCAGGATCGTTGATATTCTATATCAATAGATAAACGATGGATATCAATCTTGCTACGAACAAACATCTTCTCTTTGCAGAGATCGACAAGGAAATTAAAAGGTGAGAAAGTTGGGTCTCTGCAATCACTCATTGTCATTGATATTTAAGAAAGAGACACGTGTCGGCCGATTGGTCAGTTCGAGGATTCTATGCTTGGGTGTTTTGAAGTGTTATAGTGTGAAGTCTTCTAAATCCCAAATATCCGGAGCGCTGAAGTAGTAAATCTCTAAAGAGCGGCGGTTCAGGGAGTCAAACACTTTGAATTTCGAGGGTAATGTTGTGTTGTGTTGCAAAAACCTCTGAAGCTCAGAGTCTCATAGATCTTACCAACCGTGGATCTCAGTTAGGAGCATGGACTATTGATTCTTGAAACCTTTGGGGGTTTGCTAGTTCGGCGTTCAGAGGAAGTGAAGTGTTGTGCAGTAAGATCCTCTAAAGCTCAGAATACCAAAGTCTTGGAGTTCGAGAGTGATGTGGCATGATGACATCACCTAGGGTGAAGTGGACCCACTTTTGTGTACCACATGTCAAATTGATTCGTGCCTTTTACAGACCTTATGTGCCAATTGGAATCTACATGCGTCACTCATCGATTGGGCCACGTGACATCTCCATATTTTTACACGTAGCACCCCTGGTGCATAATGCTAAGAATACCCCGACAATTCAGAATGTCAACGTTCGATATTTTTCAGGTGCGAAGTTGTAAAGAACCCTGAAGCTTTGGAGAACCTCTCCGGGAGTTCGCCAATTTGAACTTTGGGAGAAATAAGGTGTTAAGTTAGCGAATCTCCTGAAACCCAAAGTTTTGAAGTACCGGAGTCCCGAGGCTCCGGGGAACACCTTTTCGAAAGTTCGGTGTTCAAGAAATGTGTTGTGTTATTCTGAGAAGTTCTCTAGAGTCCTGAAGCTCTGGAGCACTGAAGTAGTAAAGCTCCGGAGAGCAAGGGTTCAAGAGTTTGCAGTTCGACATTCGGGTGTTTTAAAGTGTTATGGTGTGAGAACCTTTGAAGTTCTAAAGTCTCGAAGATTTGGATAAACATTTTTTCATCTAAGCGTAGGGTCATGACCATGGTCACATGCAGTTGAGAGTTGAGGGAAGAAGGGATAATGGCTGAACTGTTGTTTTCAAGATAGAAAAGTGCTAAGGAAGGATTTAGCCCGCGATTTCGAGTCGTGGTCACCTGGGAAGGTGGTTTGAAGGGAGTGCCTGTGCATAATTAAATTTTGTATTGGCTGAGAGATAACATGGAAGTGTTATACAGTGCATATTGATACATATATGTTCTTCATGAATTGAGAAGAAAAAGGACCTGTAGCATGGTTTAGAAAATTTTGTTTATCATATGCTTAGTTCTAACAAAATTGTCACTTTCACATTTTGCAGAATTAAGGGGTTTAAACACATCAGTTCAGAATGTGTATTGAATAAATGGAAGAAGGTGAGGGAGCCTCTAGCCATGATAAGGAGGCCGAAGGCCAAAATACCAGAGTTTGTAATGTAGAGATAGAGTCCAATGGACGCAAGGGAAGAGTAGAGATGGAAACATTAATAGAAACTGTAAGAAGCCTGAAAATAGAAGTGAGAAGCTACAAACAAGACAATGAGAGACTGATGAGAGAGAAAATTCAGATAAATGTTCGAGTTATACAGCTTAAATCAGTTGCAGAGGGAAATGAATAATGTATCAAACTAAAAACCAAAGGAAGAAGGCAGGTTTCATGAAATAAGAAAGGATCATGGAAGAGATGGTCATTCAAGAAGTGCTAGCAAAAATCATAGACACCACTCACCTCCTTAGTCAACAAATTTTTTTTATGCATCGGAAGATTCCATAAGAAGTACAAGGGTGTCTCATGTTAGGCACCAGAGAAGGAGACATGAAGTGGACAATTTGCAAGGAGAGTCAAGGAATATTAAGCCACCCTCTTTGATGGTGAAAAAGAAAGGGAAGACAATGTTGAATCCTGGTTGCTTGGACTCATGAGGTATTTTCAATTGCATAACTATTCATCAAACTTAGAAGCTAGGATTTCCACCTACCATTCACATGGGAAAGCTGCAATGTGGTGGGATCAACGGAAGCAAGTTGAACATATTAATGAGAGTAGGATCACTTGGAAATAGTTCAATAAGTACTTCCAAAAGGAGTACTTCTCAGATAATTTCTATGACAAGAAGAAAATGCAGGAGTTCTTTGAACTTAGACTGGAAAGCATGACTATGGCAGAATATGAGAAGAAGTTCTTGGGATTGTTAAAATATGTTGGGTTTATAAACGATGAAAGGGTAAAGATACAGAGGTTTTTGAGTGGGCTGCATAATTTTTATAAAGAAAACATTAGGTATGATGAGCCCAATACCTTGACTAAGGCCATCAAGAAGGATAAATACTTGTATGAGCAAGTATAGGGTAAAGAATCACTACAGAAATCATGGAAGGATAAGAAGAATAAGTCCTATCAAAGGAGGAAAGGATTCAAACCTCCCTTCAATAGGAATGAGCCTAATAGAAATTATCAAGATCAGTCTGCTAAGGGTGAATCCAAGAAAGAAGAATCCTTGGGAAAAAGGGGAATACCACCTATCCAATGCTAGGGATACAAGGAAGATCACATGTACAAGGATTTCCCACACAAAAAGGATAGAGTGAAGACTGTGCACAACGTCCAAGAGGCTACAACAGTCGAAGATATGGGAAGAATCTATGTAGATTTAGATGATTGACAAGAAGAGTACCAATCCAATATGATTGAGGTGGAAGGTAAGATCATAAATCAACCTGTTTCTATTTTAATTGATTGAGGATAAATTCATTGTTACATTGATCCTAAAATAGTGGATAGATTACATTTGGAGAAAAGTAAATTTGGAAAATCAAGTTTGGTTTAGTTAGCCACTGGAACCAAAAGGAGAATCCATGATATGGTCAGAAGTTGTTCCATAAGTCTTAATGTTGTGAATACTAGTTTTTATCTAAATATCATACCATTGGGGTATTATGATATTGTAATTGGAATGGATTGGCTGGAAAAGAATCATGTTGTCCTATATTGTCATAGCAAGACATTTACATGTCTTTATGGAGATGGAAAACATAGCACTATAAAAGGAGTTCCAAGACCCATCTCTATAAGGGAGATTTCAGCCTTACAATTGAAGAGATGTTTTAGAAAAGGATTTCAATTGTATGCAGCTCATGTGGAAGAGACAAAAAATACAAAGGGAACAAGCCTTGAAGATTTCTCGGTACTACAGGAATTTGAAGGTGTATTCCAAGAAATACAAGGGTTGCCACCAAGAAGGGAGATAGATTTCTCTATTGATTTAGTTCCAGGAGTTGCCCCGTTGTCAAAAACACCTTACATAATGAGACACTAGAGTTATAATAACTACAAATGCAGTTGGAGGAATTTTTTAAGAAGAGGTACATATGTCCAAGTGTTTCACATTGGGGAGCACCAGTACTCTTTATCAAAAAGAAGGATGGAACCTTGAGGTTGTGTATTGACTTTCGACAACTGAACAAGTATACTATAAAGAACAAGTATCCTCTACCCATAATTGATGACCTCTTTGATCAACTAAGAGGAGAAAATATATTTTCAAAGATTGACCCGAGGTCAGGATACCATTGGGTAAGGATCAAGGAAGACGACATTCATAAGAAAACCTTTAGAACTAGGTATGGACATTATGAATTTGTAGTGGTTCCATTTGGACTAAACAATGCACCAACTATATTTATGTGCTTAATGAATGTCATATTCATAAATCATTTGGATAAGTTTTTCATAGTATTCTTGGATGACATACTTGTCTATTCCAAGTCCGAAGAGGAGCATGAACATCACTTAAAACTGGTATTGCAAGTGTTGAGACAATCAGTTGTATGCCAATATGAGTAATTGTTCTTTTTGTCAAAAGAAAATCCATTACTCAGAAAAAATTATTTCAGAGCATGGCATAGCAGTAGATCCAGAGAAGATCGAATCCATTAGAGGATGGACAACACCCGGAAATGTGTTAGAAGTCATATATTTTATGGGATTAGATGGATACTACAGAAGGTTCATAGTAGGGTTCTCTAAGATTTCTCATCCCATCACTTCTTTGCAAAAGAAGGGAACTAAATTTGAATGGACACCTAAGTGTGAAGAGAATTTTAATCTATTGAAAGAATTACTTACTAATGCACCTGTGTTAAAGATTGCCGACCCAAATGAAAATTTTGTGGTATGTACAGATGCATGTAAGGAAGGACTTGGGGGACTCATGCAAAATGGACATGTCATTGGTTATGAGTCTAGAAAGCTTAAGGAACATGAGAGGTACTATGCCACCAATGACTTGGAGCTTGCTGCCATTGTCCACGCCTTGAATATGTGGAGGCATTATCTCATGGGGAAGAGATTTGAATTAAGGACAAACCACATTAGCCTGAAGTATCGTTTTGAACAACCAACCTTGAATGCCAGGAAACCAAGATGGCTGGAATTTTTAAGTGAATATGACCTAGATATCAAGCATATCAAAGGAAAAGAGAATAAAGTTGTTGATCCACTTAGTAGAAGAGTGCATCTCATGTATGCTAATGCTGTCAGTATGCATAAGTCAGAATTGAAGAGCATATTTTTAGATGATCTTGTACCATAGAAAATAGAGTATGAGATAAAGGAAGATGGATTACTCATGCATAAGAATAGAATCTGTGTTCCTAGTTCCAGAGAACTGAGGAATTTGGTATTGAAGAAAATGCATGATGTTCCTTATGCTGGACATACCGGTTGTCAGAAAAGATTACAACAATAAGAAGCCAATTCTTTTGGCCGGGAATGAAAAAGGATGTGGCTAATTACATCGCTCGATGTATGGAAAGTCAGAAGGTGAGGGCTAAGCATAGGCACCCACCGAGTTTGCTACAACCATTACCAATCCCAGAGAAGAAATGGGAGGTAATAACCATCGATTTCATAACTAAATTGCCCAGGACAACAAGGCAACATGATTCAATCATGGTGGCGGTTGACAAATTAACAAAGGCTACTCATTTTGTTCTTGTAAAAAAAACCCATACAATGTCTAATATTGCAGAAATTTACATGAGGGAGATTGCTAGGTTGCATGGGATACCTAGGACAATTGTCTTAGACAAAGATACAAAGTTTACCTCCAATTTATGTAGGAGATTTTTTAAGGGATTTGGTACAAATATAAACTTTAGTACAACATACCATCCTCAATCAGATGGACAAACATAGAGGGTCAACCAAGTAATTGAAGATATGCTGAGAATTTATGTGATGGATAAGCCATATAAGTGGGAAGATTACTTACACTTGGTTGAGTTTGCATATAATAATGGGTATCAAGATTCATTGAAAATGGGCCCATTTGAAGCCTTGTATGGTAGGAAATACAATACTCCAGTGAGTTGGGACAACCCAGTATATAGATTGGTACTTGGCCTAGAGTTTCTCAAGGATATGGAAGACCAGATGGTTAAGATAAAGCATAATTTGAAGGCAACTCAGGATAGACAAAAATTTTATGCAGATAAGAACATGAAAGAATTTAAATTAGGGGAGAATGTAGTTCTCAAAGTGAAGCCCAAGAAAATCTCTTTGAAATTGGGTAGTTGTATGAAGCTAGCAACCACATTCTGTGGTCCATGTGAAATATTGGACAGAATAGGGCCAGTTGCATACATGCTTGCATTGCCCACTTCATTGAATGTGCATAATGTATTTCATGTCTCTTTAGTAAAGAAATATGTACATGATCCTAACCATGTTATTGATTGGAATTTGATTCAGGTAGAGATAGAGGGAGACTTTCAGGTTCATCCAGTGTGGGTATTGGATAGAAAGGTCAAAATGATCCAGAATCGAGTTATAGAGCTGGTAAAAGTTCAATGGACTTGCTACGGTCCTGAATATGCTACCTGGGAGCATGAAGATTCCATGTGGGCATAATACCCACAGATGTTTTAATAAATTTTGAGATTTTGATCTCTATTTTGTATATGCACTGAGGACAGTGCCAAAATAAGGGGGGGATGTAATGTCCCTTTCCAAATAGGAGCTCCAGAAAAGGAGGCTTAATGGTCTAAACCACCCAGTTAGACTATAGCTAGGGCCAAAGAGGGGTAAACAGGGTTACTAGAGGCCACTCTAGTCACAGGTGTTATATTTGGAAAGTGACATTGATCTAACAAGGGTTAACAACGCTTTTAAGTCATTATGAGCTAAAAATAGAAGTCAACAATGAATTAGGGTTTCAACAGTGATTGAGGGTTTCAGCATGATTTAGGGTTTTGGAAAGCTATAAAGGAAGGGTCAGCGACCTAATTCATCATTATGCAGATTATGACTTGTCATTGAGGAGAAGAGGCGCATCTCAGGAGAAATAGTTCAGTGTATTCCAGGAGGAAGACACCAGTTGGATGATTTTGGTGTTGAAAGACACACTCTAGTCACTGGGAAGATCATCCAGGTCTTCCATCATTCTTCATTGATTCCGCAGTGCTCCCATATTCCGAGTATTATCTTTTAGTTGCTTATTTGTATTTCGGCTAAGATCCTTTTGTCTTTTGATCAAGTCGAGTGTTGTTATTTTATTCAGTCGCAATTGCTTATTTTCTGGCTAAAATCCTTTGTATGTTGATCTAGTCGAGTATTGTCAGTTATTCAGCCGCATTCGGCCATTTTGTAATCCATAGAGATATCATAATACAAACTTGCAGTGCTTTGTCACATTTATTATTTGTATGATCATTTATATGCTGTAAACCTTTGATCCTACACACACATTAGCAACGTTTCCCAGACTAGCCAAGTCAAGAACATTACAGTGGTATCAGAGCTTTAGTCCTACTAGCCTGTGACTAAAGACAATGAGTGCAGCAAAAGACCCAGAGGGACGTGAACACGTAGGTGATGAATATGTCACTTACAACAGGCATCAGGAAAGAAGCCATAGGCCTAATTTTTCCCCTTTTCCTCCTAGCTCAGAGCAAGAGGAAGAGGCACACAGAGAAGCAGAGAGAAGGGCAGAGTGTGAGGTTGAGCACGAGGCAAAGAGGATGCTAGGAGACAAATATGAGAAACCAGAGGGTAGTGGCAAGGCCTCCGTAAATCCAGAGGTAGCTTTCATGCAGGTTATCAACGGTATGTTAGCTAGTCAACATACCATGTCTCAGTCCTTGGCACAGGTGGTTGATAGATTGGCTAGAGTGGGCACCCCAGATACACAAGTCCCACATGTAGCACAGACAAAATTGGGAGCAGGAAGTATACCCCAGTCACCCTCTCGCACATACACCTCTACGAGTAGGATTCCCAGACCCTTGTTTTCCAGTTTCCAGAGGGAACCCCCGGTACCAGCACCGCCACCAATAGCAAAGAGGCCACCCATTCATGCCAACGACATTGTAGAGTATAGGAGGGAGTATGCAGCATTGGGTCATGACTTCCATCAGGACATGAACTTAGTCGAGTACTGTGGACTCAGATTCAGGAACCAGCCCAGAGAGCCGCAGAGGGGAGGACCACAACAACAGTAGGGGCATAACCTTGATTTCATCCTAAAAGTTGGGAAACTCACCATCCCTTATTTCGACGGATCATCCAAATACACTACCAGATCTTGGGTACAGAAGCTAGACACGTATTACAAGCTCAACCAGATGACTGAGACAGAGGCCATCAATTTCGTGACCTTACACTTGGAGGGTGAGGCACACGAGTGGTGGTATCATGGACTGGTGACATTGGGTCATAGTTACATCACCTCCTATAGTGAGTTTACAGATAGGCTCATGGATAGGTTTGACAGGAAGGATCCTGAGATACACTTCATGGATCTAGCCAAGTTGAGACAAACTGGCATAGCAGAGGTGTTCATCACAGAGTTTCAGTGGGTAGTCGTGGCAGTGACAGATATATCAGAACCTAGGTTGATCATGCTATTCACAGAGGGACTCACATAGCCTTTGAAAATATGGGTGAAGGCATACATGCCTCCCACTTTGCAGGATGACATCCTTCACACTTGAGATCTGGCAGACTCAGTGCCAATGACTAAAACTTTCTCCAAACCATTTGTTCCCTAGAGGGATCAAGATAGGAAGCCATTCTAGAGAGAATGGAAGGGTAAGGAGAAGTTGGATAATGAGAGTAGGTGAGAGATTATGAGGAAGAAGCTTTGCTTCAGCTGCAGAGATCCTTGGGTCTCAGGCCACAGGTGCATGGGCAAGGGAGAGATTCATTATATTGAGGTAGCAACAGATAGCATGGATAGTGAGGAGGAGGAGAAAGATAGTGGATCCACTAGTTCAGAAGAGGAGTCAGCACCAATAGAGGAGTAGCTTCCCCATAGACCACCGACAGGAGCCCATCCTCCAGTAGTCCCACAACCGCCAGAGAAGGCTAACAGGAGGAAACCATCAAAGGGAGGAGTCATAACGACCCTTTCCGGTGTTCCCAGGTTTGATACCTTCCGTATCAGAGGGATTATTCAGGGGCAACAGGAAATCACCCTGATAGATGGTGGGGCCACCCACAACTTCATCGATGCTTCACTAGTATCAAGACGAGCACTTCAGATAGAGGAGTTTGAGGGGTTTGATGTTGCGGTAGTAGATGGCCACTTAGAGATGAAGTTAGGTAACTACACAGTGAGAGACACATTTTATGTGGTTGACCTATCAGACACAGATGTGGTGTTAGGATTTCAGTGGATGATTACCTTGGGAAAAATCACTACCAATTACCAAACCTTGGAAATAGGATTCAGAGATCAGGATGGGAAGAAGGTTGTTCTAAGAGGTATGTCAACAGGAACACCTAGGACAGTTTCAACCAAGAGGATGGAGAGGATATTCAGACATGGGGAGGTAGCATATGCCGCAAAATTCTTGATCACTACTCAGAAGGATTCAAAAGATCGACAACAATACCACACAAAGATCAAGAATTTAGTGGGACAACATCAGCAGGTCTTTTTGGCAATCCCACCAGGGAGATCACCTGACAGGGGGTTTGAGCACACCATTGAGTTAGAGGAGGGGGAAAAACCTATGATCACCCCCCCCTATCATCATCCTAGGAGGTTCAAGGATGAGATAGAGAAGGCAGTCAAGGAATTGTTGGCGATGGGACACATCAGACTGAGCAAGAACCCATTTGCTTCTTCAGTTGTCTTAGTTCTGAAGAAGGATGGCACCATGAGGATGTGCATTGATTACCGAGCCTTGAACAAGAAAACCATCAAAAACCAGTACCCTATCCCATGCATTGACGAGTTGATGGATGAACTGCATGGGGCAGTTTTCTTCTCAAAAATTGATCTACGCTCTGGATATCACAAGATCAACATCCAGGAGAAAGACATAGAAAAGACGACATTTCGATGTCATTTTGGACACTTTGAGTTCCTGGTTATGCCATTTGGGTTAACCAATGCACCCGCTACATTATAGTCTTGCATGAACCATATATTCAGGGATTAGTTAAGGAAATTAGTCTTGGTTTTCTTTGAAGACATCTTGATCTATATCCAGTCATGGAAAGAGCATATGAGGCACCTGGATGAGGTATTAAGCATCATGGAGGCATAGTCATTATATGCCAAAGAGTCCAAGTGAGAGTTCTGTATCACAGAGCTACTTTACTTAGGCCACATCATCAGTGCATAGGGGGTACAAGTGATCCAAGAGAAGATCACGACCATTCTGGATTGGCCAACGCCCAAGAACGTGACATAATTGAGGATCTTCTTCGGGTTGTGCAGCTATTATAGGCGGTTTGTCTAGGTTTTTTCTCAGCTTGGAGCACCACTGACATAACTTACCAAGCATGGGGCCTTCATATGGACTGATAAATCACATGAAGCCTTTGATCACATGAAGGAATTCATGGGAACTTGTCCAGTTTTGGCACTACTAGAATTCACCCTGCCATTTGTACTAGAGTTTGACGCATTCGGTGAAGGGATTGATGCAGTTTTGATGCAGAGAGGGCACCCCATTGTATTCGAGAGCTGAAATCTTAGTCAACCTGAGAGGTTTTACTCCATTTATGAAAAGGAAATGTTGGCAATCATGCATGCCTTGACCAAGTTCAGACAATATTTGGTGGGAAACAAATTCGTGGTCAAGACCGATCACAACAGTTTGAAGTATTTCCTTGAGCAGAAGGATCTCAGTGAGTGCCAACAGAAATGGGTGATGAAGGTATAGGTATTCGACTTTGACATAGAGTATGTCAAGGGGAAGAAGAACATTGTGGCCCATGCACTATCGAAGAGACCTGCGACATGTTCTTTGATGGAGATTTGAGTAGATTGGAAATCCCACTTGTTAGTGGAATATTCCAAGAACAAGTTCGCTTGTGAGGTGATGGATGGGAAGATACAGGATGACCGACATAGGGTCACTAACGATGTCATATTCTACAAGGATAGAGTTTACTTGGTGCCAGATTCAGGGCTTAAGAAGAAAATCCTCACCGCAGTTCATGATTCACCTCTAGTAGGCCATCAGGGTTTTTTCAAAACCTATAGACAGATCAAAGAGAGGTTCTCATGGAAGGGCCTAAAACAAGATGTTATGAGACATGTCAGTGAGTGTGTGACTTGCCAACAGAACAATTTAGAGCATTCTCTTCCAGCAGGGCTACTTCAGCCACTCCCCATTCCAGAGCAGAAATGGGAGAGTATATCTATGGACTTCATCACCGGTCTACCCAAGATCTAGGGTGAGGACTGTATCTATGTAGTGGTCGATAGATTGACCAAGTTTTCTCACTTCTACGCCATACTGACAGAGTACATCACAGTTCAGATAGCCGAGCTTTTCTTCAGGGAGGTCTTCAAACTTCATGGGTTGTCGAAGAACATCGTTAGTGACAGGGACAGTAGGTTCATAGGGACATTTTGGAGAGAGTTGTTTCGATTGGTGGGGAGAGAGTTGACACCTAGCACCAGCTATCACCCTCAAATAGATGGGCAGACTGATATTGTCAACAAGTGGGTTGAAGGGTATTTGAGGAACTATGTAGGAGGACAACAAAGAACGTGGGTAAAGTGGTTACATTTAGGGGAACATTGCTACAACACCACCTTCCACATGTCCATTGGTATGACACCCTTCCGAGCATTGTATGGAAATGATGCTCCCACTTTGGTAGACTTGGTATTTTGGGAGAGAAGAGCTCTCAAGGCCAAGGATTGGATCATAGAGAGTCAGAAGATTCTCAAATTGTTGAAAAAGAACCTGCAGATGGCACAAAACCGACAGAAGATAAGTGCAGACAGGCACAGGATAGAGCGCAGCTTTGAGGTTGGAGATTTAGTTTTCTTGAGACTCCAACCCTACAGATAGTCATCTCTAAAGAAGAGTGGAGACAAGAAGCTCAAGCCCATATTTTATGGTCCTTACAGGATCATGCGCCAAGTAGGCGAGATTGCTTACGAGCTAGAGCTTCCAGAGGGGAGCAAGATTCATAATGTGTTCCACATGTCTTGCCTCAAAAAGGAAATGGGACAATTCATTAACACATCATAGGAGCTTCCCCCGTTGGATGAGGAGGGACAAATGGAGTTAGTTCCGGAGGAGGTTTTGGAGTTCCGGGAGCGGAAACTAAGGAGCAGGGTCATCAGAGAGTGTTTGATCATATGGAGAGAGGTTCCAGTAGAGGACACTACTTGGGAGAGTGAGAAGGTGTTGCAACACCCTGGAATGGTATTGCTTGAGGACAAGCAATTTCAGGAAGGGAGGACTGTAATGTACCTTTCGAAATAGGAGCTCCAG
>ML780681.1:1345008-1385621 GCA_009831015.1 Picea engelmannii
CTCCAGAAAAGGAGGCTTAATGGTCTAAACCACCCTGTTAGACTATAGCCAGGGCCAAAGAGGGGTAAACAGGGTTACTAGAGGTCACTCTAGTCACAGGTGTTATATTCAGAAAGTGACATTGAGATAACAAGGGTTAACAACACTTTTAAGTCATTATGAGCTAAAAATAGAAGTCAACAGTGAATTAGGGTTTAAGCAGTGATTTAGGGTTTCAACATGATTTAGGGTTTTGGAAAGCTATAGAGGAAGGGTCAGTGACCTAATTCATCATTATGCAGATTATGACTTGTCATTAAGGAGAAGAGGTGCATCTCAGGAAAGATAGTTCATTGTATTCTAGGAGGAAGACACCAGTTGGCTGATTTCAGTGTTGAAAGACACACCTTAGTCACCGGGAATATCATCCAGGTCTTCCATCATTCTTCATTGATTCTGCAGTGCTCCCATATTTCGGGTATTATCTTTTAGTTGCTTATTTGTATTCCGGATAAGATCCTTTTGTCTTTTGATCTAGCCGAGTGTTGTTATTTTATTCACCCGCAGTTGCTTATTTTCAGGCTAAGATCCTTTGTATGTTGATCTACTCGAGTATTGTTAGTTATTTAGCCACATTCGACCATTTTGTAATCCACAGAGATATCATAATACAAAATTACAGTCCTTTGTCACGTTTATTATTTGTATGATCATTTATATGCTGTAAACCTTTGATCCTACACACACATTAGCAACGTTTCCCAAACTAGCCAAGTCAGGAACATTACAGGGGAGGGGATGTAACACCCCAGTTTTTGAACCCCCATACTAAATAATGTATTTTTTTAATTTCTAAGAGGCCATAGTGCCCAAACAATTATTAAAAGGCCAGTGTGCCCAATAAATGTAATGTTTTGATCATTATTAATAATAAATACATCGTTGGATGCTAGACAAACAAGGACTAGAGTTATAGGGGCTATGATTCCACAATTGAGGGTGATTGAGGGGCTAAATGTTTATTCTTATTTTAATTACCCTTTTGTCTAAGGGAGTAGATCAGTTATGTGAGCGTCTTGGGGGAGGCCAGGAGGTTTTTGTTTCCCCAAAAAATACTTAAACCCGCCCCTGGTCTGTTGGGGGGTTGGTTGATTGCTTGTTCGCTCCTTCATTCGCTTATGCGTTCATTCCCTTGCTCACTCGTTCATCCATCCCATCCTTACCTATTACTCATTGATCCATCCTCATCTGTTTCTTGGCATTGGGAGAGAAACAAACTACCGAAGAATAGCCATGGTATTGTTGACTGTAGAGGTCGCTGGTGTAATCCAACCATGACTTGAGGCCTGCATGTCTGAGATTCGTTGGCCTGTGTCCAACTTTGTTCACATCTGCGAGTCCTGAGAGTTCCAACATGGAGATTCTGGACCAGTTGCGCTGGAGCCCTGGAAGGGGAAGGACTGCCTGAGGGACTGCGTGGCAGAGAAGGGTGGAGGTCCATTCTCTTGAGTGTTGTAGGCTGGCTAGAAGAGATATGGGTACTTGGATTACTGTGAGTGCTAGGAAATACTGTGAGAGATTGAGTGTTGACTGGTTCGAGAAGCCAGGTAACACTCTAGAACCGTCTATATGGATTCATAGCCCTGGATCAGGGGTGACACTATTGTTGAGATTTGGAATAGTAGTGTCTACGGTTGGGCGGAACATCTTTGGTATACAACTAGTTGGTGTCATTGTTTATAAATATAAGTGCTCTCTCTTATGGTATTATTTATCTGTATATGAATGTATTATGCTATGTATTTATTTAGCATTTAATTGAATATTTAGAATATGCATGCTTGCTGGTTATTGTTGTGCATGTTGTTTAATATTTTATTTATGCGTCCTTATTAATTTAAAGAGGTATCATACCCGGCCTGTTGGTGGCGGTGTATGTTACACTGTTGCAAGGCATGAACAGGAGAGATTTCGACTAAGTGTTGAAGAGAGTGTTCTGAGGAACAAGAGAAGGTATAAGAGGTTAAGCTCAGGAGGGAGAGTGGACGAAAATATTCAAGGAGGATAATTCCTAAGGTTTCCATACTAATCTGTGAGAAGGATTCATTTCGGAGGGAGGTAAACAATTCCAGACCATCAGATCTGGGAGAGCAACGCGGAGGTTGGTTGTAATGCCTTTCAACAATTCATAGTTCAGGAAGTTTGGAGGTGTTTCAAGGGAAGAGTTGCAAACTTGCAGAATTGAAAATTAATCGAAACCGTTGGCGTGTAGGAGACACGTGGCATAAATCTGGAAGTTCGGAGAAGGGCGCTTCGAGAAGAGATGAAGGTAGAGATCGAAGTATTTCTGAAGCCCGAATTCATGAAGGATTGGCCCACGGTCACATTTTTTGGTCACCAAAATGGAAGGTAACGTGGAGATAGAACTCACGAATTTGATTGTTGATGGGAGCGCCGAAGAGCGAAGGCACGTGTAGTTTGACCTTGCGGGTAACACAAAAAAGGGACCTGTGTGTGTTGAGTGTTCGGTGACTGTTGAAGGTTTGAAGAGTCAACCCGACTTGAGAATTTGAATATCCAAGACCAAGAGGTTGCGTATCCCAAAGGAGGGAAAGGGGTCTATGCTATCTTGGTGAAGATGTCTACAATTTGTTCTGCTGAAGGAAAAAACTGTAGGTCAATGATCCCCTCGTGTACTAAGTCCCAGATGTAGTGCATGTGGATCTCGATGTGCTTCATCCACTGCCTATGAACTGGATCTCTGCAGAACTTTAGAGTGCTCTGGGTCTCACACGAGATGATGATTGGACGAAGAAATTGAATTCCCAACTCAGTGAGAAAATGTTGTAGCCACATAGCCTGAATGGTTATGTTAACTACCCATCTGTGCTCTTCCTTGAATAAAGATAGAGAAATAGTAGCCTACTTCTTGCTTGACCAACAAATGGGCCAGAAATTCAGATGAAGTGAGTAAACATATGTTGGCTTGTGATCAATATTGGCTCCATCCCAGTCAGAATCAGTGAATCCGATGAGGTCCAATGTAGAGTTTGCTACATAGTCAATCCCAAAGGTGATGGTTCCCTATACATATTGATGGATATGATTTACAACCTTCCAATGTATCTAACGCAACACTTTCATGAACTGGGAGATTGATCTGACTGCATAGGAGAGGTCTGGTCTAGAGTGTGTGACATACAACAATATCCCCACTAGCTGTCTGTACAATGTGTTATCTACCATTAGAGTGTCCCCGCCATCCTCAAGTCTGAATCCTAATAGGAAAGGATTCAGGGCAGACTTGCAGTCTATCATGTGGAATCTCTCGAGGAGATATCATGCATACTTTGCCTATTTTGATTTATGATGCATCCTGATTGATCTTGAGACCAAGGGAGAAATGTAGCGGACCCATGTCTGTCATCAATAACCTGTCATGCAAAATCCTCTTGACTGCAACAATCATTGAAGTCAAGCAACCGGTGATCAAAAAATCATCAACATACAGAACTAGGAGTAGAAGTGAATCAACCGTCCTGGGCATATAAACATTCGGGTCTAACTTACAATGTACAAAGTTATGTGACAAAAGGTAGGAGTCAATCTTGGCATACCATGTACTTGGGGCCTATTTGAGGCCATAAAGGGACTTCTTCAGTCGACATACCAAATATGAATCCTGCATGAATCCCTAGGGATGATCCATATAGATATCCTCAGAGAGATCTTCATGAATAAATGAATTCTTCACATCCATGTGATGGACTTCCCATCCCTTGGTTGCCGCAATGGGAAGTTTCAAGCGTATGGAATCCATCTTTGCTACTGGAGAAAAGGTCTTGTCATAGTCAATGTCGTGCACCTGCTGAAATCCTTTGGCGAATAGCATGGATTTGTATATTCTAACCTATCCATATTCTATGCTCTTGGTCCTATAGACCCATCTGCACCTAACAAGTTTCTTTCCTGAAGGAAGGGGAACCATATCACAAGTTTGGTTCTCGAGGAGGGAGTTTTACTCCTCCTGCATGGTGGATTCCCAAAAGGGATTCCCAGCAGCATCGCCATAGGATTATGGATCTAAAGAATGAACAAAGAAAATATTCCTGGCTAGAATTGGTTCAGTGGTGGTAAGTGCAAGAGGAGGCTCCTCAAAATCAAATCGAATCCTCCTAGTATCAGCTAGATCCCCAACAAGATCTTCTGCATCCTAAAGAGTGGTATTGGCCCACTTGGGCCTTAGATCTGGCTCTGCATATGCATCTACATGAACTGAATCTACATTTGAATGTACTGACTCATTATCTATCATCTGAATACTCTGAATCATAACTCTCATCTGAATAAGATCCGGCATGTGCATGCTCATCATCTCTGACAGGTGGAAGAACAAAAGTGTCTACATGCATCTCTTGAGGTGCATGCGAGATACTTTCCTCGAATTGGACATTGTGATCAATGATGAGTCATTTTGTAGAGGGATCAATGAGTCTGTATCCCTTCACACTGTCTAGGTATCCAACAAAGATACACTCTATACTCTATGATCAAGTTCCTTCCTCTTCTCATAGGGAATACTAGACCATGCACATGAAATGAATATACAGAAGTGGGTCACTTCCGGTTTGAGTCTGCTCCAAGCCTTGAAGGGGGTATTATCCTTTACAGATCGATGGGGGGATCTATTTCAGATGTATTTTCCACAATTAAGTGCTTCAGCCCATAATCTCTGTGGAAGTGAATTTGCATGTGTTGGGCTCTAAATATGTCCTAAAAACAACCTCTATGCATTAGTCGAAGTTAGGCACTGGCACAAGCATTTCACTTGTTTCCTACGTAGGTTCTTACCTTCCGTTTTCAATACCCATCCTTGAGAGACACAACACCTGTAAAGGAACAAAAATCGTAAAGGGAACGACAATTGTTCTATTCAAATGAATGACACTTCCTGTAAAGGGAACAACAATCGTAACAAGGGGACAACAGTCGTTACATTGGGCCGAACTAATTTTGAATTAATTGCATTGTAGTACTTTCCCAACTATCTAATTTGTCAATCCTAGGTTCGTAAACTTACAAAGCACACATAAAGTATATGCAAGATTGAAGCAGGACTAATCTAATATAATTTTTAAGCTACAACTGAAATTGAATCATTAATCTAATGCAGGAAATTGAAACACATGACTTAGAATTGAAATTAATCTAGGAATGGGAAATTGATCAAATGAAATTAATCTAGGAATGAGAAATTGCGTAAATGAAATTAATCTAGGAATGGGAAATTGCGTAAATGAAATTAATCTAGGAGTAGAGAACTACATGAAGGAAAAGAAAATACAACATGTGAAGATTTGAATGACACAACAACATATGTGAGCTCACGCAAATGAAGCAGTCTTAAATTACAATAATCAAATCGATCTTCATAAAAAAATAATGAAAGCATGGAAACCAAAACCATGAATCAAAGCTAAGAATCCCTTTCTCTTTCAAATTACAAATCTAAGACTAATCCAGATTTCTACTTGAATCTTAATGAGTATTGTTAATGACTACTCTAATTCCATCCTAATTACCCCCCTCATGAAGAGAGAGCACTCTCTTTTATACATGAGACCCTTGAAGATAAGATAACCATATCATAATTACAGATCCACTTTTCTCTCAACTATTTTCCATTATTACAAAATATAATCCCTTCAAATCCTCACACATATCTCTCATATATCTTGGATAAGATATGCCAACCAAATATCCATGATCTTCTCCTTGAATTATCTCCTCAAATCTTGAAATGGTGGAGGAAGTATTCGAGAAGTCCTTTTGAATTAATCATTCACATATTCCTACACATTACAAAGATCACACATTTTTGAGATATATATGAAAGTATGTCGATTTTCTAACATTTAATCACAAATTCCCTTTTAATACTAAAATGAATAAAGTGGAAAATAATAAGGTGAAACCCAAATGTATTTATGAAAATGATGTCATGAAAGGTTAATGGGGTGATGAAATGTGAAGAATAATGAAGGGAAAGGTGGATGAAAATAGAAAATTTCAGAGCCCCAACAACATGCAAAATGCAAGATGCCATCTCTTTCAAGGATCCATTCTTCTGCTCAACAACTCCATTTTTCTACAGAGTATAGGGAATTGTGTGTTGCAACTAAATCCCAACCTCAAGAAAAATATTTTGTATCTGATGGTTGACATAATCCCCCCCATTATCTATTTGGAGGACTTTGATCTTCCTTCCTGACTACCTCTCAACAAGGGCTTTGAAATCTTTGAGATGTTGAAAGACATCAGATTTTTGCATGAGAAAGAAATTCCAAGTGTAGCATGAGAAATCATCAAAAAAAATGAGCACGTTCCTTGCTTTATTGATTGATGGATGCGAAAAGTATCCCATGAGATCACTATGGATCAGATCCAAAGAAGAGGAGGCCTTTTGAATCTTTCCTTTGTCGAATTTTTCTTGAGGGTGTTTTCCAAGGACACATCCCTCACAAATTCCTTTGGAGAAGTGGATGTCATGTAGAACTTCAACCATTCTCTACTTTCTAATATGTTGGATGTATCTTAAATTTAAATTCCTAAACCTTTCGTGCCATATCCTAGTTCTTTAATCAACATGCGTAAGCAGTAATGTAGAATATGGTTCAATAAATTCAGAAAATGTGTAGAGTCTAGATTGGTGATTTACCTCACCAGTAGAAACTTTGGAATTGGTTTGAATGTCATATATATCCACACCGTCAAGTGTGAATACTACTCTCTTTTTGGTGGAAGAGTTTATCATCTGATACATAGAGAGAAGATTGAAAGAGAGTTTGGGAACGTGTAGCACATTCTCGAAGCTCCCGTTTGTGAGTTCAACTCTCCCTTTGATGGTCACTTCGACTGGAGAGTCATCCCCCATCAGAATAGGAGGACCTTTTCATGTTTCCAATGAAGAGTAGACTTCCTTTGTGGATTCCATGTGGTGTGGTGCACCTGAATCTACAATCCAATCATCAGGAGATAAGTTAATGGTTATCAAAGCATGGCTAGAATTACCTTTCTTGGCATTTTGATCTACTGACTTCTTCTTCTTAGAACCCTCAGGGATGCAATATCCAAAGTTTGTTTTTCTGAAGTATTTGTTCCATTTGATCTATCTGGTTCTGCATGCATGCAGATTCTGGATGGAATCCTCATTGTAAGTAACTTCATTTCTCCACTTTTCTTCCCTTTCCATCTTTGGATCCGGAGGAATCGCTGAAGGGTTTTGAGTACCCTTCCTTCTTTTGATTTTCATGTCCCTTCCCTTTGTCTTTGTTTTTAGACTTCTGATTTTGGTGACTACTACCATCTTGCACAACAAGTGCATGTGCCTTTGATTTTTCCCATATTGATGAGCTTGGTCTGCTCTTGTGTCAGAGAATTGATAAAGGCCTCAAGAGAGGGAATTTTCTAGGTATCTCTAGAGGTGAGCCTAACTAAATGAAATATTGATACAAACACTGATTATTTCGAACCAAGTTTGGAAAGAATGGTAAGAACCATTTTTTCTCCTTAGATTTATCAACCCCGCAAGCCTTGAGTTGCGACAATAATTCCTTATATTTGGTAAACAAATCTTGGAGATTGTAAAAGGTTTTTGCATCCAAAGTGAGAAATTACACCTCAATTATATGTCCCCTCATCTCATCCTATTTTCCAAAAAATCCTTCCATGGTGGTCCAGACTTCATTGGGGTTTTTACAGGAAGATATGTGAAATAGGAGCTCAGGAGAAATAAGACTGCAAATAGTTCAACATGCTTCATCCATCCGATCCAGATACTTGGATTTTTCTATGGATGAAGTGGGTTCGGTCTCTGTGCCCATGGTTAACATGTATAATACTCTACTTCGAAGATGTAATTCCATCTCGTGCTTCCATGAAAGAAATTGTACGGTGTAAGAATGAATTCTTTTGGAAATTCCATTTTCCCGCTGTCTTCAATCTTCAATACCTGAAAAAAGAGTCTGGTGTGTCTTTTTCCTAGAAATCTGTTGGATATGATACCATGTAAATGTGGATGAACCTGCACAAATAAGATCTAGCTAGAAAAGGACATACATAGTTTGTAGAAAAATGAGAAAATACGGAAATGAGAGAGAGATAATCAAAGAATTGTATTAACTGAATGAATGAATGATAATTTACACATCATATACTCTGTATAAATCAATTAATTTACAATGGAAGAGAATCCAATGTTCCATAGTGGTGGTCTAGAGTGATTTGGACACAAACTGACAGTCATGGGAGTTAACTGCCACCTAGTCTAAGTCAACTAGCCTCTTAGTCCTCAGTTAACTGACCGAATTAGAGTGAAATGGGGAGCAGATTAGGGAAGCATCAATAATGCACCACTTTGGTGATAATACGAAGGAAAATACGTATTAGCAATGATGATCCTAATGTTTCATGATGATGGAACCAATGTGGCATCAAGACTCCACTCAACTGGTCCAACTGAAGTGTGAACTGAAGAGAATATTCCCCTAGAATTTAGGAAAAGGAATATTCTACCTAAAATGTAGGAGACTAGATAATGACTAATAAACATTGGTAAAAACTTAGGAAAAATAAATCCTAGGTGTATGTGAAGTATCTCCAACACACTCCAGGTACAAGATCTATTGAGAAAGCAAGATCTCTTTTCGGAGGTAGTCTAGACACCTCCTTTGGAAACACATCCTTGAACTCCCCCAATATGGGGTGATCTTTGACCTTTATCTCCTTTCTTTCCACTGAGTTAATTACTTGTATAGCATACAAGCAACACCCTTTTCTTCTGAACTTCTTGAGCTACACAACTGATATTTTCCTTTCTGAAATCATCTTCCAAATGCCTTGCAAAACTCTTGCATTGCCTTCACAATACATGGTGATCTTTTTCCTTCAACTCCTTTCTTTCTGTTGAGTTAAGTACTTGTATAACATACAAGAAAAACCCTTTTCTGTTGAACTTCTTGAGCTTCAACATTAATATTTTCCTTACTGAAATCGACTTCTAAATGCCTTGAAAAAATCTTGCATTACCTTCACTATCTTCACATTCTAAAATCTTTTCATAAAAATTTAATTTTTCCTTATGGGAAACTAGCCAGTCCATACCCAAAAACACATCGTATGGGCCTAAGAGTTGGATATTCAAGGCTTCCTGAGTCTAGAATCCACTTATTTCAAATGGACAAGATTCAATCACTTCAACCACTTTCCTTTTTTTTTCTAGTGGCTAATTGAACCAACCATGCTCTCGCATGTTTCTTTCTCTGTAAGGAACATGATTCAAGAAATCGAGGTGAAATATAATTGAGGTTAGAACCTGGGTCAATTAAAATAGAGACATGTTTCTTGGTAACAATACCTTCCAATTCCACCATAGAGGCTTGGTGGTATGCTTGTATATTCTCCACGGCTACATATATCCTCAGTAGACTTCTGGCTACATCATTAATTGTGGCTGCTTCCTACACATTATACAATTTTCTCTTGTCATGTTGTTTATGGCGATAATCCCTCAAAAAGTGTGAATCTCCACACACCCAACATTGAAAAGGTCCTTTCTTAGGTTCCTCTACTCTTTCTCTTTCTTGCTCTGTTGACTCATTCCCACTTTGAGATGAAAAATTATGTTGATGCACACTCCTACTTGGTTGAACCAATTGTGCACCTTTTCTGGAATTTGTGTATGGGAATGACTTGAATCCCTTCTTTTGGAATCCACTCTTTTCCTTCCTCTTCTATTATTTAGAAGGATGTTTCTTACACTTAGAATAATTATAGCAATGCTTGGCCTTCTAAATAGTGTCCCCCAATATCTTTGGTTTATCAAACTCAATCCTATCTTGGTAAGAGTGTGACAGTCCATTGAGAAAATGATACACTCTCTCCTTCTCATATTTGAGGTAAGGGAAATACCTCAACAACTCTATAAAATTTTTGGCATATGAATCCATGGTAAGTTTTCTTAACTTATGCTCATGGAATTCCTTAATTTTTTCGTCAAAATAATTTTCCAATATGTATGATTTTTGAAAGTATTTCTCAAACTGCTTTCACACCAGCTTTCTTTCCTTAATTCCCTTGATTTCCTTGAGGTATTCCCCAAAAATGGAAGCTCCTCCATTCAGGTTAAAAATAGAAATCCTTGTCTTAGTATTCTCGGAGTAATTATGTACCCAAAAATACTTCTTTAGACCAAACAACCATGCCTTGTTTTATTCTCCCTTCTTAATATGTCCATTGAAGGTAGGTGGCTTAGCCTTATTGAATTCTCCAATTAGAGAAGTCTGAGAATTATTCCTCTTCTTTCTCTTCGGAGCACTTGACTTTGTGCCACTACTAGAAAACTTTACCAAAGTAGTATTCTTGCTATATGACTTTGTGGAAACACTTGCACCTGTTCTTCCCTTCTTGGCATCCCAATGCCTCTTTCTGGAAAAAATTATTCCCATATCACTGTGAGCCAATCCATGCTTCTGAGAATCTGAAGGGGTTTTCATTATATTCGAATATTGTAACTCTTTATTACTTGGGCCTTGTTACATATACTTTTGAATCTCGAGCAAGCTCTGTAGTAATATTGCATTCAACTCTGTTTGTTTTTCCTAAGCTCCCATGAGCCTCTCATTTTGCTCATTTAGACTTCAAACAATGACCATTAAGTATGGAGGGGTTTCTCTATCCCACCATCCATCATATCACTCATCTCTAATATGTGAGGTGTCTTCCATACTACTCAACACCGTTCACCTCTACTTCCCTTCAGTACTTCCTACGTGTTGAAACAACAACCATCATTAGTAATTGCATTACCAATTTAAATCATACATGCTAAACATTATCAAAAATTTCTTCAATGATTTTCAAGTGGTTCTGGTGACTTATTCAAGCCCAGATTTTGAACTCTGCTCTGATACCACTTTTTAGCACACCCTGTTGGGGATTTTTTATTTTCGACACACTAGTTCAGTGGGAGTTAACTGAAGAGTTCTATTTTACACTTTCTGTTTAGATCATCACTATTATGCATGCATGCATTCCTGTTGACGGGCGAAATCGACCATCCATCAACTGAGAGAGTGGAACCGGTTCGGGGTTGTCTAATAACCCAAGTCGTTTGGGATGAACCACCCTGACGGGTTTAGCGACTCCATTAGACGATCTAAGGTCCTAAGAAAACAAAAGAAAACTAATCTACAATAACTAATCTAACTAACAATAAATAAAACAAACTAATAAACTAATCTAACTAAAACTAACTATTAAAAAAAACTAAACTAAAACTAATTATTAAAACAAACTAAACTAATTTAACTATTCTATATATACAATCTACTAACTACTAATACATTAATTTCAAATAATTAACTGTCTAACTACTAACTGAAATATAACTTATTCACAAAATGTACACTATCTACAATTTACAGATTTAAATAAAACCTGAAAAAACTCATTTATATTCTGCCCTAAGACAGAGAAAGATATTTTTGTTGATTTTATAATTTTATGAACAGAAATAAAACAAAAAACTAACTAAACTAAATCACTAATCTAAACTACAAATATATCTAACTAAAATACTAATAATATACTAACAAATTAATGAAAATAAATTACAAACTGACTTGGAGAAATGCTCTAGATTTGCCCTGTGTATGATGATTGTTTTAGCTGATCGGAGGGAGGAAACCCGCACCGAATTATCTAGGAGCTGCTCATAAACGATAGCTGCAATGCTCTTCAAGTATGATTACAGGACAAACAAGACATAAAAATCACAACAATCATATGATTTATAAATCTCCACAGTTAGATAAACCCATATGCAAAGACTTATACGAAATAATTCAATTGATGAAGAAGAGAAATCTGTCATTCATTAACTAAATAAAGTAATTGTTGTGTTTTTAAATGTTGAAAGAAATCAGACATGGATCATATTAATTAAATCACATCATTCTGCAAAAGACTATGATAGCTAAAGTAGTCTATAATCAATTACAAATAACATGCATAAACTTGAAACAAAAGATTGATATTATGAAAGCGAAAGCTATAGCAGAACATCAACTTCTGTCTCAGTTTGTATTAGAAATCCATAGCCTGGTTCTCCCACAAGTGAGGATGATCCTTATTACAAAAATAATAAGTATTTATAAGTTTTCCACAGGGTAAAACCTCCCTGTGGAAGTTATCAAAACTGCTTACATAAATCTGGGAAGATATCCCAATTTTAACTAAACTAGGAACCTACAATAAAACTAAACACACAAATATCCCCTAGCTTGTCCAATATGTTCCATGCAATTCGAATTTACCTGAAAAGGACAAAAAATGAACAAGTTAGAAGGATTCTTTATTAATAAAATGATAAAAATCTAATCCAATAGACTAGCTATAGAATCTTGTTATTCTGTAGCTGGTCTAAATAAGACACAGAATCAACATTAAAATCAATTGAAAATCTTTTTTAAAAATCAAATTCAATTAACATCCAATAGCTATTTGAAAACTAATCATTCAATTTGAAAATGTTATACCATTCGAAATCAAGCAGGATCAAAATCAATCAATCGAATACAGAGATAGGTGTACTCTATTTCATTTGTTGCCAAGAGTCGGGTAGACATAATCATAATCAAACACGATTAAAATTGTTTCATATCCAATTTGAAAATGATATAATCAAAACAAATCGCAGGCAATCGTTATGCTTCCTCAACAACAGGAGATACGACCGAACCCAAACAAGGTCACTTTTCAAATTGTTATAAATGTATTGTCATACGATCTAGGCCATGAGCGAGTTAAACCATAACTGACTCGTAACTGTCCACAAACAAAATCGTAACAGGATCAATAAATAAATAACAGAGTTCGTAATAGATATCTGATCGTTTGTTATTAGCCACATGGGATGACAAGATCGATTTACCTTGATCAAAATCATTTCTTTTAAACGAATTATAACTGGATTCGATAGTGATAACAAAGTCAATCAATTCGTTTTGCAAATTAAAATCAAACAGAGCAGCTTTTACGATGCGAATCCAGCTCATGAAAATGATCAAACTGACTGAAAATAAACAACAATCCAATCAAGTGGATCAAACAACGAGGATTTAACATAGTCATCGTGTATCAACAATGTTCCATGATTCGAGCGTGAATATTATTTGCACAAACTTAAATGAAAGCATTGTTTTCGAAAAAACAGAGTCGTTCTTCCCAAATTGGAAACGATCAGAGTTGTATCTCAGCTATAACACAGCATATGTAACAACCAAACTCATGAAATCATTCGACGATCACTGCATACTAACCATAACGAAATCAAATCATGATCGTATGTTAAATCTAGCATGAAAAAATTTCTTTTTAAATTGGATACAAACAAATTCAATTGAAAGCAAACTATCAGTTTTAACTCAATCGAATAAATAAAATCCAAACATGATCGTATTCTAAATTGAGCATGAGAAACTCCCTATTCAGAGTAGATACAAAATGAATTCAATTGAAAGCAAACTATCAGTTTCGTTGACTCAATCAGACAAACGACCAAATCAAATCCAAATGAACACCATTCAAATCCAATAAAAAAAATCTATCTATGGCTAAACTGGGAACGATCAAATCGCGTATTCAAAACGAAATTCCATTTATTTTTAGCAAAGAAAAAATATACAGGATGAACACATTATGACAGAGTCATTTCAAAATGTAAACAGAGCTATTCGAAGACCAAATTCGAATCATTATATTAACCTTGATCATTCACATAACTAGAACAATTTCGAAAATCATACCTGTATGACGAGCAGATGGCTTGATCACAACAATTTGGAGTTGATAACGGCTGTGGCCTATTCAACATTTTTGAAAAGGATGGAGCCTATTGTCTTCTTCTTCTTATCAGTTGCTTGAAGTTGGTCTCTTTGGCTGGTCAACACTGCAACCCGACTTTCCAGCGACTGAATTTTCGATTGGATTAGGGGAACATCGATGTAGTATCGTTCCAACCATAATCACATCGGTCACAAGACAACTGTGTGGGTTTTGAAAGAGCAGGCGAGGGTTTGGACATATGGCTGAGGGTTTCATTAGGCAATTTAATCCCTAGGTAACTGGGATCGTTCCTTAGGCAGGGGGGAAGATTCGTCATGAAATCATAAGGTGGTTTGGGGCATAAATCCTGTGAGTAAGGGTACTTGCTGGCTAAGAAACGTTCTACATCAGAGTCTAAATCCTCACTAAGGACAATAGGCTTTGACTCAGCAGAGGTTTTATGTTTGGTCCTAGCTATTCTCGAAATAAGCCGAACATTCTTTTTGCCCTTGGCATTAGCAGTAGGGTTTGCCTTAGCCTTTTTTCTCATAGGTTTATTTATAGCTTCGACCTTCTCAATTCCAACATCTGGTAAGTCAATAGCAGGGTCGACCGAGGGCTTAGGAGAGGGCAATAGGATATGTAAGGGCACGGGTGGTTGAACATTGGTTTCAGTAATCACAGGCTTGTCAACCTGGACAGGGTCTGTATCATCAAAACCATTTCGAGCAACGAAAGCTCTCCAACTATCATCGTGTAAACTCAAATGATGAACAATGATAAGTTTAATGAGTCCATGGTGAAACAGGTTACTGTCAGCCTTCTCCCTTTTAAACCTTTTCGACATTTTATATAGGCTACGCTGAAAGTAAAAGGGCATATTCAACGAGTATCCCATAAAATTCATTAGAAAATGCAGGTGGTAGGGAAACACAAGTCCATATCGACCCTCACAAGTCATGAATTGTTTGACTACCATCAAAGTTTCGTGCCATCATGGTTTAAGTGCAGAGATGGGCATACCTCTGTCACAAGAGGTGACCTTTCGGGAGATGAACAGTAGCGTCCATGGCACCTGCTCGACCTTAGAATTTTTGAACCAACGTTGTCCCGAGGAGGGTAAACCTGTAGCAGAACTAATAAAATTCTCATCAATTTCCAACTGTCTGTTGCCCACCTTGGCTCTACAGCCATCGAAAGTCAAAGCGAACTGTTGTGCAACACAGAGATTAAAACCCTCGAATCGCTGTATGAAGGTGTGCCACCCGTTTTCCTCCAAGTCTTTATGGGCATTTTTAAACATTAACAAGGCTTGGTTGTCGTTTGGCTCAATTCGCACGACTGGTGCCATGGAGATGAGCACACGGTAAGCCCAGGGTTTGGATCATAGAACACACAGGAGAAAAATGCACAAAGGGTTATCCGAGTTAACAAAGGTAAACACGGAATAAGGGATAGGTAAAAATTCCATCGTGCGAAGGTGGTGGAGCTTATCTCTGCCATGCAAAATAGTTATTGCCAAAGTACAACCGCCAACTTATAGCTATTCTACCCATTATAGCATAGTTCAACAGTCATGTCACTTGGCCGACCAATGAATCCAATGGTAAGTGTATAAACCAACGCGCGTAATCAACGTTGTGCCATGGTTTTAAACCATCAACATTCAATTTGAAACCAATACCAAATAGTTTTACCAAGGTGCCAATGGGTCTTCATATAATCAGCATGCCAATAGTTATGAAAATACAAACATGGGTATCATATTAAAAGATATATATGAAAGATTTAACCATAACACCTATGTATTTTCCTAAAACCAATAGTCAAGTAGGTCAAAAAACATACAAATCCCAATGCCAATGCATTACAAAATCAATGAAACCAAGTCACACAATCAATCCAAGAATGTCCAATGAGTATAGTTCAACAGTTTTTCCAGCTGCATAATGATAAGTGCAATGTAAGCGCAATAGGCATTTTGACAAGAAGGATCATGACAGTTCAAATAATGATTTCAATGCGACTTCGAAAGACTTAAGTTTTCATGCTTACAGTCGTGAAAAAAAAACAAAGGTAAAAGTGCAAATGTCGCAAAAGAAATAAAAATGTCATTTATTTGAAAATTGCGACGAAAAATTGATGTTTGTAAAACATGGGTGTAGGAAGCTTATAAGACAGTGTAAAAATGTGAATTGGCTGCCAACAATGGAGACACACTGGTAGAAGTAGTTATCTCTTCCAAAAGGAAAAAATTTAGATTAGGACAACAAAGATAATTTCAACTCAAAAATAACAACCAAAAAGTCGTATAAACATCATCATTAACCAACTATTCCAGCAGTGTTTCAGAAGATGAAAATTGATAACAATATTAAGATTAGTAAGTTACGATATTAAAGATAAAATCTTCAATACTGTTGGCATAGACACTGCTGCCAGCAGGCGTCCATAGCCTCGACAGGGTTGCCATTTAACCCACTCTAACATCTGTATCCTGTCAAGAAGTTCTGGATCAGAATAAAGGACGTTAAAGAGGTTTCTTATTCATAAATTTTCATATACCCGACATTGCTTCGTTGCCAGCAGACCTGTTCAGTACCCCGACGAAGTTGTCTTGGCGCCATGCATGCATTTACCCGCTGCCAACAGACCTGTTCAACATCCCGACGGGTTTACAAGCACTTCCCATAGCTCTTATTAATAATTTATTTTGTTTTGTTTTTTCATAAATATATAGTTGAGCGGGGTGACGCTGAAAATCATCATATTTTAACATATTTTTCAGACCTCATCAGAATTTTTTAGAACTATCCTTTATTTAGATCCAGAGATGTTTTATTTACAAAAACAACTTCCTAAGTAGGGAGACATCTTCTGAGTCATTCCTTTACGAAATAGGGACAGCGTAAAAAGATAATAGATGATCATGACAAGCTTTTCTCAGAGATCTAAAATCAGTGATCTTCTTTCAAACAACAAACTTTTCCAACATAGATATAAATTTCAGAAATATACCATTGATGTTTGTACAAATTTTTTAGAAGTTATTTCAACGAAGGAAATTTCTATTGTCTTTATCTGAATAGCTCAGTGTATAGGTATGTGTACTTCAAAGAAACACAAACTGATAAATTCAAAGAAAAATAAAAAAACAGAAAGCAAATGAAAAAGCAAACAAAAGCAAAATATATACATAATATACAAAGGTATTTATCAAGCAAAGTATCTCTTCAGGGCTTGGCCATTCACTGGGTAGGTGTCAAGCTGCCCTTCAAGATTCTGCAATCGAAAATAACTAGGACCCAACTTTTCAGCAATTAAAAACGGTCCAAGCCATAAGTTTTGAAATTTTGTGTGCTCTCCCTTTCCCTCGTGTGGTTTGTCCCATTTCAGGACGAGATCACCTACTTCAAAATTCCTATTAGAAGCAGAATTAGAATCGAACCAGATTTTAACCAATTGTTGATGTTGATCTAAATTTCGTTTAGCTTGGGCTCTTACTTATTTTGGCTTCATCAAAGCGTTAATTCAGTTTTCTAAAGGGGTACAATCTTCTTCTTGGACTTTCTGTGACATCTGAAGTGAAGGAAGAAGAATGTGAGGTGGAAAAATTGCTTCTCTGCCATATACGAGAAAAAAGGGGGAGTTACCTATAGCGGCTTTTGGTGTTACCCTATCAGCCCACAAAGCATTTAGCAGTGCATTGTGCCAATTTTTGTGATTTTCAACCACTGTTCTCTTGATGATTTTGATTAAGTTCTTATTTGTTGATTCTGCCAATCCGTTGCCCTGGGGGTAATAGCTAGCAGAAAACTTTAGCTTAATTCCTTTTTCCAAAGTGAACTCCCTCATCTCAAGAGAGGAAAAGTAAGAAGCATTATCGAAAACTAAACAGTCAGGGATACCGAAGCGAGTGATAATATTCGAATTTAGAAAGGCAATTACCTAACTGGTGTTGACAGTTCTTAGTGCATCAGCTTCAGACCATCGAGTAAAGTAATCTGTGGTTGTCACAATAAACTTGTGTTGTTGCAAGGACGGAGGGTTGATTGGACCTATGATATCAAGGCCCCACTGCTGAAAAGGAGAATCTACTATAACGCGCTGCAAAGGAAAGGCTAGTTTTTGTAACCGCCCTGATGCTTTCTGACAAATGATACATTTACGACACAAGGCAGGGGCATCTCTTAAAAGCGTGGGCCAATAATAACCGGCTCTTAAAACCTTATGAGTAGTGGTGTCACCACCAAAATGACCACCAACTTCTCTTGCATGCAACTTGAGCAAGACTTTTTCTGCTTCGTCTTTTTCGAGACAGCGCATCAGTACGCCATCAAAACTTTGACGAAACAGGATACCATTAACTAGATGAAAGGAGGTAGATTTTAATCTCAACGCTCTTCTTTTAGCGGGGTCTAAGTGATGGGGGGATGACCCATGTTCAAGACAGAATCTTATATCGTCGTACCAAGGACTAACAGAGTTTTGTGCACAACAAATTAAACTTTGATCGCTTTGCCCTAGGTTTGACATATCGTTTTCTTCTTGTTGTCCTGCTGCTGAATCAGAAACTAACTTACATAACCCTTGGCCTCTCACTATCTGGGCTAGGGTAATTTCTAAGTCATACTCCTGCAAGGAGGTGACCCAGTTGGCTCTCTTTTCTCCTAGTTCCTTCTGCACCAACAAGTTCCTCACGGCTGGGTAGGGAACAATGACTTTTTTCCTTGACTTCAAAAGATAGGATCGGAAGTGCTTAACTTCTTTGAAAACAATGTAGGCTTGCCGATATACCGCTGGGTAATTAAGTTCAACGCCTTTGAAAGAAGAGCTCATAAAGGCAATGGGTACTTCATTGTTCTCGACATTCTTTTGGGTTAGGATGGCGGCATAGGAACGGTTAGAAGAAAAAGTGTAGAGTGTAAAGTCTTGAGAAAAATCTGGGCTCATGAGAGACAGAGCATCTATTATGGACTTCTTTATTGAATTAAAAGATTGATTTTATAGGGGTCCCCAGTGATATTAGGTGTCTTTCTTAATCAAATTCTGTAAAGGCCTGACCATTTTGGAGAAGCTAGGGACAAATCTTCTCACGAAGTTGATCTGGCCTAAGAAAGACTGCATAGATTTTTTGGATGTAGGAGGGGGAAGTTTCGCGATGACTTGAGTCCTTTCGGGGTTGATAATCATCCCTTCGCTAGACACAATGAATCCTAAGAGTTTACCCTGTTCTACTGCAAAGATGGATTTTTTGGGATTCAAGGAGATGTCGTATTTGCGACATCGCAGTAGGACGACTTGTAAGTGAGCTAGATGATCGTTTTTGTTTTTAGAAAATACAGTCACATCATCTAAGTAAACTACGACAAAATGATTGATTAAGCCTCGGAAAGCAATGTCCATTTCTCTCTGAAAAGTGGCACCGACATTAATCAATCCAAAAGGCATTTTGCGATAAGCATAAGTGCCCCACGGAGTACGGAAGGTAGTTTTTAGTTGGTCTGGTGGAGACATCAGGAATTGGTTGTATCCTGAGAAACCATATAGTAAGGATAGCCTCTCAGAACCAGATACCTATTGAAGGATCTGTTCCATGGTTGGGAGAGGATAGTTGTCTTTATCAGACGCTCTATTGAGGTTTCGGAAATCGACGCAGAGTCGAATTTCCCCATTTTTCTTCCAGACTGGGACAAGGTTAGAAACCCATTGACTGTGCCTAACAGGAAAAATTATCTTAGCATTTAGGAGCTTATTCAATTCCTTTTGAACAGTCGGTTTGAGTTTGGGGTGCATTTTCCTCAGTTTTTGTTGAAAGGGTAAGGTTTGGGGCTTCGTAGGGATAACATGCTGTATGATGTTAGGGTCAAAAGTTTTAAGGTCATCATACGTCCATGCAAAGACATATTTAAATTATTTGAACAATTTAATGAATGCATCTTTTTCTTGTTGAGAACATCCCAACCCTAGATTAATGCACTGAGGATTTTCATTAGTTCCTAAGTTCACTTTTTCATAAGATAACGAGGAACTATTGGTTTTACAATTGACCGTCTTTTTAAATTTATCTTGAAAATCGTAAAACTTCTCTAGTCTAACTACAGATTTAGGGACCGAGTTTACCATATCCGATGAAGATTCAAGAGTTCTTGGATCTGGTATTACTGTGAAATCACGCAAATTTTCATCGTGCGTGTGTTCGTCTATCACCGCACCTTGAAAGGTTTCTTCCATGTACAGAAAATTAATAATCTGCTGATCGTCATCAAATACTCTCCAGTTCGTGATGTTGTCGGGAACGGATGGTTGGAACAACAACTCAACTGAGAATGCGTCTGGGGACAAGCCTTCTGCAGGAAGAAGTTTAGAAGCTACATTAGCTAATAAATCTTCTTCAGAGTTATTCAACCTAGGAATGGAATTTATATTCAAAGCGAAAAATTTATTCATTAAATTCCATACCTCAGACTGGTAGATTTTGAGATGCGGAGAAAGATAGTGGATAGAGTCTCTTACCTGTCTAACCACTATTTCAGAGTCGCCAAAGACGGTTAAATTTTGAATGTTCATATCCAAAGCTTTTCTGAGACCTTTTAGTAAAGCCTCATATTCTGCAGTATTGTTAGTACATTCAAATTTGAATCTACATGCTATCAATGTTTTGTTACCTGCCGAATCGATAATAATGCAGCCTGCTCCGGCTCCTTCTTTGGACTTTGACCCGTCGAAATAAAAAGACCAAATTTTATTTGCATTGGGTACATGGGATCGTTGCGTGGAAGCTTCTGGTTGCATATATGATACAATCTTGGACTTCTGTTCTGGATTGGTGATAGGTGAAGCCTCGACCATGAAATTGCCGAAGAAGGTGTCCATTCCTTGTACTTCAGGTGATGCAGTAGGAGGTGTATATGGTTCATTGGGATCGTTCAAATTAGTGACCATGAACTTAAGGTAGTGCTCACGATTTACTCTGATTTTATTAGGCTTTCCGTTCTCTGGAATCCATAGATGGGACCAATCTGTTGCGAAATAACCATGTAGCTGCTCCGACCAGTCCTTGCTTAAAAACATGCCATACACTTCTGGAATATCCACAACAATTATAACAATAACTTGATGAACCTTGGGGTTAGACGATAATCTAATAAGTACATTCTTTAGTTCGCCTATAACATTGACATTTGTCCGATCAAGTTGTATGATTTTTAAGGTAGATGGTTCAACTTCAGCGTTAATTTTCTGGCATACAGACCAAGGCATCACATTGGATGACGCTCCTGAGTCTACCATACAAGTGTGCACGTTTCTATTAAAGATCTCGAAATTTAATAGAAATGGAGGTACATTTTTGCGAGTGCTAAGAGTAGTAGCTTATGGTCTTTTACTCGCAGTTTCTAAAGCTATTTTATCTACATTATTTACATTATTTACATTACTTACAGGAAGGCTTCCTTTATCTTGAGGATCAATATTGTTTTTAGTGGAAGTATTCTGGGGAGATTTGTTTTGCACAACCTTGTTACTATTAGAATTACCATTTTTTCCATTCTCTGAGATATTTTGCAACATTTTTTGTAACAAAAACGGAAACTTCAATAACTCATAAATAGAAATGTTAGCCCTTAAATTTTTAAGATCTTTAACAACATCATAATCTAAGTTGGGGTTCACATTACTTTGTTTAGTCTCAGCTGATTTAGATTGCTTTGGAGGCGAAGTTGTAGTGTTTTTGGAAGAAGGTTTGTTTGTTGTCTTACTCCTGGTATTATAAGGATGAACTGTCTCGAAGTTGGCTTGAAAGATGCTATCCGAGAAATGTCCAAAAATGTTTGGAGAAGACTCTTCTTCTTGAATTGTCTCTGGTTCAACTACCTCCTCAGGAATCTCAGGAGGCATCAAGTTATCTTGGGCTTCTAGAATTGTTTGAAGGGTACATTGCAAAATTTCTAGATTAAGGCCTTCGGTGGTTGGATTAGGTCGGTTGGTGGGAAAAGGCTTCCAGAATGGGGGCTTGTAAGGTCCTTTTCTTGAGGAAGCTTCTTCGGTCGACCTTTTTAAGTCTATAACTTGATTTGATAGTTTTTGAACAACTTTAGTTAGGTTTTCCAAATCAGAGCTTTCAGGTTGTGATTTATTTTGAGTGGGTCTGGGGAGGATTTCAATCTTCTTTTTGGAAGAAGAACTAGTCTCAATTTCGTTGCTAGTAGAGTCTTTAAGACTAAGTATGTCTTTTTCGATCTGGCTGGCCTCCTCGAAGGATTCTAACAATGTGGCTTTCTTAGATTGTTTAACCCAAATAGCTATACTTTGATGAAAATCTTTAGTGTAGTATGCTATTATAAGATTCTCAGCGGGCATAGAATCTGCAGGGATTCAATTTTTAAGTGTCAAGAATATTTGATTAAAGTCTTTAAATTTTTCTTTTGGGTTCATTCTTAAGCTAGAAAGGTCCATGACTAGGACTTCCGGAGGCTTATTGTCTCCGAAATTTTCCAAAAATCATGACTCAAACTTTTCCCAAGACACGATGGTATGGGGTTGTTGGGAAAAGTACCATGTTGATGCATTACCCTCGAAAGTATAAGGGAACAACCTACAGACAATGTCTTCATGTTCGACATTGCGGAGTCTTATGGATAACATAATTTTTTTTATATGATCTTCAGCGATCTGTTTTGAGTCTGGGTCAAACTTGGGAAGCCATTTCTTCGGGTGTTTAGGTAAAGGATGTTGAGCTCCAGGTACAACTACAACATCCTGATCAAGCCAGGGTCTAGCAGGGTTGTTCTGATTTGCCATTGGGGTAGTGGGTGTGGAAGGATGAGAAGGGGAATTGCCTTTGTCATATGAATCTCCTCCAGAATAGGAAGGAGATGATGGAGGTGGTGAAGGAGGTATCCCAGATCCTCCTGCAGTAGGATTTAAGATTGGATCTGTAGGATTCACAATGAGGTTAGTGTCACCTAATTGTTATCTGATATCGGAGAAATCAAAAGGTTGACCCCACGGACGGTTAGGTTGCCTCAAACGGGCTAAGGCACTATGTGTTTTTATAAGAGATTGACGAACAATCTCTTGTATGTCACCACCTATAGGATTAGGGGTTGCTGGCTCAACTGTGATCTGTGGATCGTCGGTTGAAGTAGTTGCTATTTGAGGGGGAATATTATCGTTTGAATGGCTTCTAGTCACTATAGGTGAGCGATTAGGGGGTGGAGGAGTCTTGCGACCGCCTCGTGCCATTAATTAAGTTAAGGCCCTCCTTCTAGCGCCATTTGTTGACGGGCGAAATCGATCGTCCGTCAACTGAGAGAGTGGAACCGGTCCGGGGTTGTCTAATAACCCAAGCCGTTTGGGATGAACTACCCTGACGGGTTTAGCAGCTCCGTTAGCCGATCTAAGGTCCTAAGAAAACAAAAGAAAACTAATCTACAATAACTAATCTAACTAACAATAAATAAAACAAACTAATAAACTAATCTAACTAAAACTAACTATTAAAACAAACTAAACTAAAACTAATTATTAAAACAAACTAAACTAATTTAACTATTCTATATATACAATCTACTAACTACTAATACATTAATTCCAACTAATTAACTGTCTAACTACTAACTGAAATATAACTTATTCACAAAATGTACACTATCTACAATTTATAGATTTAAATAAAACCTGAAAAAACTCATTTATATTCTGCCCTAAGACAGAGAAAGATATTTTTGTTGATTTTATAATTTTATGAACATAAATAAAACAAAAAACTAACTAAACTAAATCACTAATCTAAACTACAAATATATCTAACTAAAATACTAATAATATACTAACAAATTAATGAAAATAAATTACAAACTGATATGGAGAAATGCTCCAGATTTTCCCTGTGTATAATGACTGTTTTAGTTGATCGGAGGGAGGAAACCCGCACCGAATTATCCAGGTGCTGCTCGTAAACGATAGCTGCAGTTCTCTTCAAGTATGATTACAGGACAAACAAGACATAAAAATCACAACAATCATATGATTTATAAATCTCCACAGTTAGATAAACCCATATGCAAAGACTTATACGAAATAATTCAATTGATGAAGAAGAGAAATCTGTCATTCATTAACTGAATAAAGTAATTGTTGTGTTTTGAAATGTTGAAAGAAATCATACATGGATCATATTAATTAAATCACATCATTCTGCAAAATACTATGATAGCTAAAGTAGTCTATAATCAATTACAAATGACATGCATAAACTTGAAACAAAAGATTGATATTATGAAAGAGAAAACTGTAGCAGAACATCAACTTCCGTCTCATTTTGTATTAGAAATCCATAGCTTGGTTCTCCCACAAGTGAGGATGATCCTTATTACAAAAATAATAAGTATTTATAAGTTTTCCACAGGGTAAAACCTCCCTGTGGAAGTTATCAAAACTGTTTACATAAATCTGGGAAGATATCCCAATTTTAACTAAACTAGGAACCTACAATAAAACTAAACACACAAATATCCCCTAGCCTATCCAATATGTCCCATGCAATTCGAATTTACCTGAAAAGGACAAAAAATGAACAAGTTAGAAGGATTCTTTATTAATAAAATGATAAAAATCTTATCCTATAGACTAGCTACAGAATCTTGTGATTCTGTAGCTGGTCTAAATAAGACACAAAATCAACATTAAAATCAATTGAAAATCTTTTTTAAAAATCAAATTCAATTAACATCCAATAGCTATTTGAAAAAAAATCATTCAATTTGAAAATGTTATACCATTCAAAATCAAGCAGGATCAAAATCAATCAACCGAATACAGAGATAGGTGTACTCTGTTTCGTTTGTTTCCAAGAGTCGGGTAGACAGAATCATAATCAAACAGTTTTAAAATTGTTTCATGTCCAATTTGAAAATGATATAATCAAAACAAATTGCAGGCAATCGTTATGCTTCCTCAACAACAGGAGATATGATCGAACCCAAACAAGGTCACTTTTCAAATTGTTATAAATGTATTGTCACATGATCTAGGCCGTGAGCGAGTTAAACCATAACTGACTCGTAACTGTCCACAAACGAAATCGTAACATGATCAATCAATAAATAACAGAGTTCGTAATAGATATCTGATCGTTTGTTATTATCCAAATGGGCCGACAAGATCGATTTACCTTGATCAAAATCAGTTCTTTTAAACGAATTATAACTGGATTCGATAGTGATAACAAAGTCAATCAATTCGTTTTGCAAATTAAAATCAAACAGAGCAGCTTTTACGATGCGAATCCAGCTCATTAAAATGATCAAACTGACTGAAAATAAACAACAATCCAATCAAGTAGATCAAACATCGAGGATTTAACATAGTCATCGTATATCAACAATGTTCCATGATTCGAGCGTGAATTTTATTTGCACAGACTTAAATGAAAGCATTGTTTCCGAAAAAAACATAGTCGTTCTTCCCAAATTGGAAATGATCAGAGTTGTATCTCAGCTATAACACAGCATATGTAACAACCAAACTCATGAAATCATTCGACGATCACCGCATACTAACCATAATGAAATCAAATCATGATCGTATGCTAAATCCAGCATGAAAATTTTTCTTTTTAAATTGGATACAAACAAATTCAATTGAAAGAAAACTATCAGTTTTAACTCAATCGAATAAATCAAATCCAAACATGATCGTATTCTAAATTGAGCATGAGAAACTCCCTATTCAGAGTAGATACAAAACGAATTCAATTGAAAGAAAACTATCAGTTTCGTTGACTCAATCAGACAAACAACCAAATCAAATCCAAATGAACACCATTCAAATCCAATAAAAAAAATCTATCTATGGCTAAACTGAGAACGATCAAATCGCGTATTCAAAATGAAATTCCATTTATTTTTAGCAAAGAAAAAATATACAGGATGAACACATTATGGCAGAGTCATTTCAAAATGTAAACAGAGCTATTCGAAGACCAAATTTGAATCATTATATTAACCCTGATCATTCACATAATTAGAAGAATTTCGAAAATCATACCTGTATGACGAGCAGATGGCTTGATCACAACAATTTAGAGTTGATAACGGCTGTGGCCTATTCAACATTTTTGAAAAGGATGGAGCCTGTTGTCTTCTGCTTCTTATCAGTTGCTTGAAGTTGGTCTCTTTGGCTGGTCAACACTGCAACCCGACTTTCCAGCGACTGAATTTTCGATTGGATTAGGGGAACATCGATGTAGTATCGTTCCAACCATAATCACATCAGTCACAAGACGACTGTGTGGGTTTTGAAAGAGCAGGCGAGGGTTTGGACATATGGTTGAGGGTTTCATTAGGCAATTTAATCCCTGGGTAAGTGGGATCGTTCCTTAGGCAGGGGGGAAGATTCGTCACGAAATCCTAAGGTGGTTCGGGGCATAAATCCTGCGAGTAAGGGTACTCGCTGGCTAAGAAACGTTCTACGTCAGAGTCTAAATCCTCACTAAGGACAATATGCTTTGACTCAGCAGAGGGTTTAGGTTTGTTCCTAGCCATTCTCGAAATAAGCTGAGCATTTTTGTTTCCCTTGGCATTAGCAGTAGGGTTTGCCTTAGCCTTTTTGCTCATAGGTTTCTTTATAGCCTCGGCCTTCTCAGTTCCAACATCTGGTAAGTCAATAGCAGGGTCGACTGAGGGCTTAGGAGAGGGAAATAGGATATGGAAGGGAACGGGTGGATAAACATTGGTTTCAGTAATCACAGGCTTGTCAACTTGGACAGGGTCTGTATCATCAAAACCATTTCGAGCAACGAAATCTCTCCAACTATCACCGTGTAAACTCAAATGATGAACAATGATAATTTTAATGAGTACATGGTGAAATAGGCTACTGTCGTCCTTCTCCCTTTTAAACCTTTTCGACATTTTATATAGGCTACGCTGAAAGTAAAAGGGCATATTCAACGAGTATCCCATAAAATTCATTAGCAAACGCAGGTGGTAGAGAAACATAAGTCCATATCGACCCTCACAGGTCATGAATTGTTTGACTACCATCAAAGTATCGTGCCATCGTGGTTTAAGTGCAGAGATGGGCATACCTCTGTCACAAGATGTGACCTTTCGGGAGACAAACAGTAGCGTCCATGGCACCTCCTCGACCTTAGAATTTTTGAACCAACGTTTTCCCGAGGAGGGTAAACCTGTAGAAGAACTAATAAACTTCTCATCAATTTCCAACTGTCTTTCGCCCACCTTGGCTCTACAGCCATTGAAATTCAAAGTGAACTGCTGTGCAACACAGAGATTAAAACCCTCGAATCGCTGTATGAAGGTGAGCCACCCGTTTTCCTCCAAGTCTTTGCAGGCATTGTCAAACATTAACAAGGCTTGGTTTCCATTTGGCTCGATTCACACGACTGGTGCCATGGAGCAGAGCACACGGTAAGCCCAGGGTTTGGATCATAGCACACACAGGAGAAAAATGCACAAAGGGTTATCCGAGTTAACAGAGGTAAACAGGGAATAATGGATAGGCATAAATGCCATCGTGCAAAGGTGGTGGAGCTTATCTCTACCATGCAAAATAGTTATTGCCAAAGTACAACCGCCAACTTATAGCTATTCTACCCATTATAGCATAGTTCAACAATCATGTCACTTGGCCAACCAATGAATCCAATGGTAAGTGTATAAACCAACACGCGTAATCAACGTTGTGCCATGGTTTTAGACCATCAACATTCAATTTGAAACCAATACCAAATAGTTTAACCAAGGTGCCAATGGGTCTTCGTATAATCAACATGCCAATAGTTATGAAAATACAAACATGGGTATCATATTAAAAGATATATATGAAAGATTTAACCATAACACCTATGTATTTTCATAAAACCAATAGTCAAGTAGGTCAAAAAACATACAAATCCCAATGCCAATGCATTACAAAATCAATGAAACCAAGTCACACAATCAATCCAAGAATGTCCAATGAGTATAGTTCAACAGTTTTGCCAGCTACATAATGATAAGTGCAATGTAAGCGCAATAGGCATTTTGACAAGAAGGATCATGACAGTTCAAATACTGATTTCAATGCGACTTCGAAAGACTTAAGTTTTCATGCTTACAGTCGTGAAAACAAAACAAAGGTAAACGTGCAAATGTCGCAAAAGAAATAAAAATGTTGTTTATTTGAAAATTGCGACGAAAAATCGATGTTTGTAAAACATGGGTGTAGGCAGCTTATAAGACAATGTAAAAATGTGAATTGGCTGCCAACAATTCCTAAGGAAATCTAACTGCTTGATTACTTTTCTTAATTATGGAATGTTCCTACCTATATATATGAGTGTAATCCACTCATTCATTATATTAATTATTCATTCATTGATCAACTCATTGGAGTAGTGTGAATATATTTTCCAATTCTTCCATATTGAATCTCTTGTCCTTTCTTGATAATATTTGTTTGTACTTTCTTTAGCTCGATCTCCTATGCAGGTTTTGATGAAAAATTGACATGGTATCAAAGCTAAGCTACTTGGATCAAGTCAGAAAAGCCATAGAATAAGAAAAATTGGAGTTTCGGCGAGAAGAATCCGTGTAAAATAAAAAGGTATTTCTCCCAAAATATTAACTTTCTAACCCATTATGCAAGTGGGTTTACAACTGTTTGGAGAAATTCCTCACCCTTTGCTCAGAAAGGAAGCTGGAATATTTCCTCTCGAAACTAAAAAAAATATGTGGTCGGACCTTTATGAAGTTATTTATCCCAAAATATTAACTTTAGAAGGAAATAGCCTAAGTGAGAAGTAAATTGACCGATTATGCAAGTGGATTTTCAATCGTTTGGCAAAATTCCTCACCATTTTCACAGAAAGGAAGACGAAAGATAGTCTCCTGAAATTGATACAAATTTTAGGGGTTATCAGACAAAATGGGAGAGATGGATATTGAACCTATTCTACAGTCAAACTTGGTGGTAATCCTCACAATGTACAATTATTTTGAATGAAATAAGAAGGAAGAATTCCAACTCAAAAGGAAAGGATTGTACAATTTGACGATGAGGATAGGAAAATAACCTACATAAGCAATTGAGAACACCATATGGTAGAAAAAAAAGGATGAGGCCACAATACTTCTTCTTTAATTGATTTCAATTGATTTACGGTTTCATGTTTCCACATGCAAGACTCCAAACTAAATCTAGACCACCTTGGAAAGTCTCTTTGGAAAGCAGGATCATATGAGAGGTCATATGTTTGAGGTAGAGTCGAATTCTTTGGAACCTAAAAGTTTTGATAATATACATGATTTCTTTACTAATTTTAAATCTTTGATATTGATCTTAGCATATTGTGGTATTGATAATTCTAAAAAAGTGGACCAACTTATTCTAAATATCTTGGCTAAGCTAGGACCAGAACATGTTGTCTACATTTCCACTTTCCATTCTGACATATATCTCATGGGAACAAAGTGGAAGATGCCTACCATGGATCAATTGATTGATTCTCTCACACATGATAAGGAAAAAATCATTCATATGGGCCTAAACAAGGATCCCAAATCATATGCACTCACCATGCATGATGGAAAACGATCATCTAAACATAAAGAAAAGGAGAAACATAACAAGAAGGAGGGATGATCAAAACCCTTCAATGATTCTTCAGGTTCCAAAGACTCTTCAGGTTCCAAAGAGAAGAATAAGAATAAGAGAAAGTAGTGCACTTACTGCAATAAACCAAATCATGAAGAATCCACATGCATGAAGAAGAAAATCGATCTTATAGCTTAGGTACTTCAACATAACAACCTTGGAAACTTCATTCTTGAAGGAGACAAGAAGAAGAAAAAATAAGAGCTTGCATCTAAGAAAGGTAATATCATGCTCTTGTTGCAATTAATTCCTCATCTGATTCATGGATTATAGATTCTGGCACATCGCATCATGTGGCAGCGAAAGAGGAAGTTTTCACTTCTTTGAGTTCATTTTCAAGACCCCCTATTCTTATGGGGGATGATACTCTAGTAGAAGTAATAGGAGAGAGAAGAGTGGAACTACATAATGGAAGTTTTGAGAATTTTTTACATGTTCCAAAGCTTTCTATGACTCTACTCTCAGTTGATTAGATCACTCATAAAGGTAAAAAGGTTGAATTTACATTATATTCAGTTTCTTTATTTGATATGCGTGACAATTCCATTATTGTAATTGGTGAGGTAGATCACAAATCAAGGTTGTATAAATTCACTAAATTTGTTGACGATGACTCCTCTTTTGTACTTACACATAAGGAGAGTAATTTGCATGCACCGCCAGTGCAACATGCAGATACTCTTGTGCTTCCATTAGTTCCAGACATCAGAGATGATTCCATACACTCATATGCTACACATTCAAACTCAGATACAAAGAATGTTTTACATAGAGTTGAGCATGTAGTACAATGAGATAAGAATCCAGTGCCAAAGCTTCAGCAGATGCCTAAGAAGGCACAGTTCACACTTCATGAAGAAAGTATCCTTTCTAGGAATCCATTAGATTCGAGGAGGATTCGATCTCAGCATGAGGATCCCTCTCATGTACTTTCAGCTTCTAAACCTGCGATTCCCATGCATTGCTATATGGTTCAATATTATAATCCAAAAACCTACAGTGAGGTTGTGGGAAATCCATTATGGCAAGCAACCATGCACAAGGAGTATGATTCACTCCTAGAGAATCATACTTGGGATCTGGTTCCACTTCCACCAGAAAGGAATATTTTCAGGTGTATATGGGTCCACATGATCAAGAGGTACAAGGTTATAAAGGATTCTAAAGGACTTCATCAAATCCATAAATATTTATACATCTTCATGAATACTTTCAGTGAGCTCAAGTTTCAGACTTTGCGGGATTGTATTGGAGTGAAGAACATAGTTTCCTAGCAACTACCTTTTCTTCTTTTGATGCATTGTATTTTGAAGGGGGGTTTTGTTCCCACGTGGTTTTACCTCTTTCCTCATTTTTATTCAGTGTTCATTAGTTGAATTGTGCATGAGTACCTAATATGGCCTAGTAGTCGAGACTCATTTTTATTCCATAGTGAAGTTCAAGGGGGGTGTTGGTGAAATTTCTATTTTCGACACACTAGTTCAATAGGAATTAACTTACTAGTTCTATTTTAGACTGTCTATTTAGATCATCACTATTATGAATGCATGCATTCCTAAGGAAAGCTAACTTCTTGATTGTTTTTTCTTAATTATGGAATTTTCTTGCCTATATATGAGTGTATTCCACACATACATTGTATCAATTATTCATTCATTGATAAACTCATTGGAGTAGTGTGAATATATTTTCTCATTCTTCCATATTGAATCTCTCATCCTTTCTTGATAAGCTTTATTTGTACTTTCTTTAGATATATCTCCTATGTAGGTTTCGATGAAACATTGACATGGTATTAGAGCTAAGCTTCTTGGAGCAATCCAAACAAGCCATTGAATAAGGAAAATCGGAGTTTCGACAAGAAGAATCTGTGTAAACAACAAAGGGATTTCTCCAAAATTATTAACTTTCTGAGAAAACGACCCTTAAGAGAAATAAATCGACCCATTATGCAAGTGGGTTTTCAACCGTTTGGCGAAATTCCTCACCATTTGCTTAGAAAAGAAGCTGGAATATTGCCTCCTGAAACTGATATGAATCCATGGTCATACCTTTATGGAGTGATTTCTCCCAAAATATTAACTTTATTAGGAAACAATCTAGGTGAGAAGTAAATCGACCCATTTTGCAAGTCGGTTTTCAACTGTTTAGTGAAATTCCTCACCGTTTTCCTATAAAGGAAGCTGGAAGATAGTCTCCTAAAACTGATACGAATTTTAGGAGTTCTTAGACAAAGTGGAAGAGATGGATACAACACCTATTATACAGTCAAAATTGGTGGTAATCATCACACCATACAATTATTTTGAATGAAATACGAAGGAAGAATTCCAACTCAAAAGGAAAGGACTTTACAATTTGACGATGGGGATATAAACATAACCTACATCAGCAATTGAGAAGACCATATGGGAAAACCGAAAGGATGAGGCCACATGACTTCTTCTTGAATTGATTTCAACTAATTTATGGTGTCATGTTTCTGCATGCAAGACTCCAAATGCAATCTAGATCACCTTGGAAAGTCTCTTTGGAAAGCAGTATCAGATGATAGGTCATATGCTTGAGGTAGAGTTGAATACTTTGGATCTTAAATTTTTTGATAATATACATGATTTATTTACTAAGTTTAAATATTTTATATTGATCTTAACATATTGTGGTATTGATAAGTCTAAAAACATGGACCAACTTATTATAACAATATTTTCTAAGCTAGGACCCGACTATGATGTCTATGTTTCTGCTTTCCATTCTAACAGATATCTCATGGGAACAAAGTGGAAGATTCCTACCATGGATCAATTCATTGATTCTCTCACACATGAGCAAGAAAAAATCATTCATATGGGCCTAATCAAGTATCCCAAAGCATATGAACTCACCATGCATAATGGAAAAGGATCATCCAAATAGAATGGAAAGGAGAAATAGAACAAGAGGAGGGATATTCAAAACCCTTCAAGGATTCTTCAAGTTCCAAAGAGAAGAATAAGAAGAAGGGAAAGTAGTGCACTTACTGCAATAAACCAAATCATGAATAATCCACATGCATGAAGAAGCAAATCGATATTATGGCTTAGGTACCTGAACAAAACAAACTTGGAAACTTCATTCCTGAAGGAGCCATGAAGAAGAAGAAACAAGATCCTTCATCCAAGAATGGTAACTATCATGCTCTTGTTGCAATTAATTCCTCATCGGATTCATGGATTATAGATTCTGGCACATCACATCATGTGGAAATGAAAGATGATGTTTTCACTTCTTTGAGTTCATGTTCAAGACCCCCTATTCTCATGGGGGATGATACTCTAGTAGAAGTAATAGGAAAGGGAAGAGTGGAACTCCATAATGTAAGTTTTGAGAATGTTTTACATGTTCCAAAAATTTCTATGAATCTGCTCTCAGATCAATCAGAAAGGTAAAAAGGTTGAATTTACATCAGATTCAGTTTTTGTACTTGATATGTGTGACAATTCCATTATTGCAATTGGTGAGGTGGATCACAAATCAAGGTTGTATAAATTCACTAAGTTTGTTGACGATGAATCATCTTTTCTACTTACACATAAGGAGAGCACTTTGCATCCACCTCTAGTGAAATATGCAGATACTCTTGTTCTTCTATCAGTTCCAGACATAAGATATGATTCCATACACTCAGATGCTACACATTCAAACTCAAATACAAATGATTCTATACATAGAGTTGAGCAGGTAGTACAACCAGATAAGAATCCAACATCGATGCTTTAGCAGATGCCCAAAAAGGAACAATTCACACTTCATGAAGCATGTATCCTTGTTGGGAATCCATTGGTTTCAAGGAGGAATAGATCTCAGCATGAGGATCCCTCTCATGTACTTTCAGCTTTTGAACCTGCGATTCACATGCATTTCTATATGGTCCAATATTCTGATCCACATACCCATAATGAGGCTGTGGGAAATCCATTATGGAAAGAAACCATGTAGAAGGAGTATGACTCAATCCTAGAGAATCGAACTTGGGATCTGGTTCCACTTCCACCAGAAAGGAATATTTTCAGGTGTAGATGGGTCCACGGGATCAAGATGGAAAAGGTTAGACATGATTCCAAAGGACTTCATTAGATCCATAAATATTTCTACATATTTATGAATACTTTCAGTGAGATGAAGTTTCAGAATTTGCAGGATCGTCTTGGAGTGAAGAACAGAGTTGCCTAGCAACTGCCTTTTCTTCTTTTGATGCATTGTCTTTTGAGGGGGGATTTTGTTCCCACGTGGTTTTCCCTCTTTCCTCATTTTTATTCAGTGTTCATTAGTTGCATTTTACATGAGTACCTAATATGACCTAGTAGTCGAGACTCATTTTTTACTCCATAGTGACGTTTATGGGGGTGTTGGTGAAATTTCTATTTTCGACAAACTAGTTCAATAGGAGTTAACTAACTAGTTCTATTTTAGACTTTCTATTTAGATAATCACTATTATTCATGCATGCATTCCTAAGGAAAACTAACTACTTGGTTTATTTTCTTAATTATGGAATGTTACTGCCTATATATGAGTGTATTCCACTCATTCATTGTATCAATTTTTCATTCATTGATCAAGTCATTGGAGTAGTGTGAATATATTTTCTCATTCTTCCATATTGAATCTCTCATCCTTTCTTGATAAGATTTGTTTGTACTTGATTTATCTATATCTCTTGTGAAGGTTTCGATGAAACATTGATACACCCGACCCCTTAATCTTCTCTTAGGATTGTGGGATGTTAAGGTTTCTCTTTTTCTACTCGACTTAGATATGATCCTAATGGCCACAAATGGATTCTACATATTGAGAGCTTTCCAATGACTATACATATGCTCAAATTCGATCTCTAGAACTAAATTTATAGCCTCCTACTATCAAAATCCATCTCACTGACACATGGCATCCATGTGGCTTCCTACCACTCGTACCAATTGATGTGACACTGGCATGGTGTTGAGGTCACACTTGCTCTTTGCAAAGCCTTTCTCATCATCGTCAGGGATTTAAGCTTGTGGAGTTCTAATTCACCCCAACCAACTGTTCCGATGATGATTCCTCATCGGCCACTCCTAGATCCAACGACTCTTGGTCATTGGAATTCATCAGATCCGATTACATTGGAAAGCCTAACCTATCATACAAATATATTTCACTAGCCAATCTTGGTTGTAGTGATCCAATGGGTCCCACAAAAAAACGATGCATGAGATCTCATCTCTCCTAATTTTGAATCGACGAATATCATTTAATCTCCAAATATCATCGTCATCGACACATGCTCCTATCCACCCTTATAGACCCATGTCAGGCGTCCTCCGACGAATGGATACGATATATCAATATATCTGAAGGTCTAGATTTCATTCGAGGACCTGAGGGTCTACAGTTCATCCGAGACCACTCATGTCCATCTGCCACTCCCCTGGTGACACATGTAACTACAAAGGAAACACTAAAAACCCTGTTGGCCAACCATGTTACCACGACAACCTTACTTCCTTTATCACTTACACAAAATCTATGACCGAGATAAATTTCCGTCCACATACCAATCAACAACTCTCATTTCTTCCCTAAATCCTCATTGTCATCGACACTCTCCCAATGGCCTTTACCCCAAATTCTTCAATCTCCAATTTCTCGATGGTGATGTGTCTGGCACCAGTGTCCCAGATCTTGCTGAGGTTACTCCAGACATATCAATGATCCTCGTCACACGTTCTAGGATTTCATCATCGTGGTTGGACTTCACATAAGTCTTGACACTCGTTTGTTCATGGTGATGATGCCTTATCGATCAAGGGTTGAGTTCCACTCACCTTACAGAATCAATGACTATAAACTTTCTCGACTTAACTTTGGGTTCTTCCATTGTATATCACTCCAACTTGGGGAATTAGCCAATTTTTAGGGTTCTGCAAGGTTTGGTCCAGGCCTTCATGTGTCTAAAAGAACTCAAATACCATCATTTTCCTATCAACTTCATTAAAAGGGGAATATTACATATCTTCCAAGATTTCCACATAAATATCATAACTTTGTCAGGACTCAAGGTCCTTTATGCCTCATAGGGATATCTCTAGACAATAGGATACTCACATCACTAGTTAAATGATGTTTTTATCCATGTCCACAAACTTTCATCCAAATATGCAAGTTCCATAGGGACATATACTGGTCACAATGATCCAAATTCACATTTTAACGGGTTTAAATAATGGGAATGACAATCATATCCAAATTACTCAGGGATTTCATTCATTTGTTACAAGCATTCACAATTCCAATTTAATCAGACAATTACATGTATATATATCATTCATGCATAATTAAACAAACTAGGCTAAATACTTATCTGATCATGGAAATTTCCAATACTAACTGACTGAAAGAGGATGCCTTTCCTCCCAACCTTAGGCCATATTGTAGAGTTCCTTCCTATAGTACGCCACCCTAGTGCCAAGCCATCATACCACAAGGAGAGTGATTCAACTAGTTTTCCAATCTCAAATTGATCCAGGAAGGTTACTCTCCTTCCTCCATTGAAAACAACATAAGTTCCCCCCTTCCCACTAAGCTCAATAAATCTACAGGTTTATCAGGTGGTTTCTCAATTGGATTTCCTCTGCATAAGGGAGTGTCTTCTCTACTAAATAGTCCCTTGGTGACCTCCCCTTTCCAGTGTCAGTTTCTATCTAGTAAGAACCAAGATATAGTCCTCTTTTTCTCCACTTTGGATCCATGTCTTCTCTGTTTCAAGGTGATCATCATAAAATTAGACAAGCTTCCTATTCTCCTCAAGGAAATATTTCCATTTTCCTCTCATTCTCAATCTGAGCTTACAAAAACCTCTATTCAATGTACCCTTACTCTGTGAGTCTGCTGCTCACTTTTTTCTTTCCAGGTCGACCCTTCTCAGCTCTTGTGTATGTTCTCCCTCATGTATGCCCTTACTCTCCTATGATACCACTCTCCGCTTGTGGAGTGTTGATCTAAAATTGAAGAAGACTTGAAAATCTTAAATAATTATTGCAAGTGAAATGTTATGTGTTTAAAGAAACCAGATCTATTTGCAACACATAATTAAGGATTACTTATGTAGAGATACACATGGACAACAGCATAAAAACATTGAACATCAGACATAAACACAACAACTTGATAAAGGAGTTCACCCCACTCCGAGCTACATCTCCTGGTCCAACTTCCAATGGATCATTATTATTAAATTGATCAAAGTGCTCAAAAACATGCCTTACAATGCTCAAAATGACAAACTGACTGCTCCAATGGCTCCGCAGCGTCCCAAAACCCCTGTCTGGGCTCTTTAGGCACCTGAAACGGTCGAAAAATGAAGAAGATAGCCTTCTTGAAATCTCCCTCTTCAACTGTGTTGTCTCTGGTTCTACAAATCACACCCTTGTGCTTCAAACCTGGCACACATGCTCATTTAAGCGTAAAAACTTGGCATCGGGTGCAACCGCGCCAACGGTGCAAACCGTAGGACGGTTAGGGAGCCTCCAGCCCCTAACCGCCTCGGCACTCGGTCATGTGGCTCATGCGACCAAAGGTTGAGCAAAACGGTGGTTAGTCGTTGTGTAACCCCCACGCGGTTAAACCAATGGTCAAAACGGATTACATACGCGCACATTTAACTTTGGTATAGTTCAAACCCCACGCGCATTTTAATACACGGTTTATAATAATGCAATGTATTTGAAATACATTGCAACATAATACAATGCATAAACTTTGGCGCAGATATGTTATATATAACATATGGTTATAACATATGTTTTGTATGGTATGCAATATGGGTCGGGGCTAAGCCTCGGCCCGCCCTCTTTTCAAAACAATACAACCTTCAGACATAAATATAAACGCGCCAACCCATATACCAAGGAACATGTGCGGGAATGTTGGCTAGCAGAATGTTACAAAGGCAATTGTATTGGGGGAGGTTCGGGGGTTGAACCCCGCGGACTCCCCATATAATTTTACATATAAACACAATGACCAAAGAATGAGCGACACATGGCGCCCTCGGGTTGGGCCACGTGTCCCCATATTATTCACCAAAAATGGACACGTGTCAACACCGTATTCTCCAACAAACAACCAACCAGCAATTTCCACGTCATCATGATGGTACGGCCCTGCCACGTGTCCATACGGACTGTACGGACATGTACAGTCAGCATCCCAAAATTTTGCCTGTTTGGCTTGACGGACAAATCACGATATCTCCTCCATACGGACTCCGTTTGCGAAAGTAAATATACCGCTGGAATCAGGAAGATGAGACGGACGCAATGGCACTGTTTTTGGTGCATTCCGAGCACTTTGAAAATTGAGCAAAATTTGATCCCCTGATCAAGTGTTTGGTCTGATGTCCCATGTATTGTCTCTGGTGGTGATTTCTCTCACATTTGGTTATTTCCTCATCCAATCCTTAGGATTCCCATGGTATTCCTATAGATGCAACTTAGGGTCTGTAATTCCCAATATGAAGGGGCATGTTCATGATGCCTTGATTTAGGTTCAGTCAATTGGCCCTTTCCTTCTTCAAGAGACTAATCCATCAAAAACTGTTAACTATTCCAACCACTTATGTGAGTTCCATTACTAGTTACGTGGCTTTATACAAATCCGGTATGTTGGAAGGTGTAGGTTTATGATTTGAAAGTATAAGTTAGTTTTTTAAACAATATTCATATTTTCTTCACAAAAACAACTCATCTCCACCTTACCCGACCACTCAATCAATCCCCTCTTCATCAATTCCCAATTGTGTATCACGACTAGTACTTTTCAAGGTTGTTCCCTCTCAGCCAACAATTTGGTGTTTTCATTAATTAAAACACAATTACAAGCTTCATAAACACAATTATATGAAGTATTAACATAATTACAGTCTTGGGGGAAAATAAGGTGTTACAATCAAGTGGGTTCTTAGGAATAATTTGAACGAAGATAGACAAGTATTAAGAAATAAATCAATATTGGTTTGTAAAGGCTATGATTAAGTTGGAGGTATATATTTCAAAGAAACCTTCGCCCTGGTTGTAAGGCTAGAATCTAGTAGAATGTTTTTGACATTTGCGTGTTTCAAAAATTTCAAAGTCTATCAAATGGATGTCAAGTCTACCTTTCTTAATGGAAATTTAGAGGAACAAGTATACATTTAACAGTTGAAAGGATTCTTATTATCAGAAAATAAGGATAATGCATGCAAATTGAAGAAAACACTCTATGGGATAAAACACGATCCTATAGCCTAGTATTCAAGACTCAACAAATACCTACAAGAACAAGGATTCAAAAATGGAATTATTGACAATAATCTCTACATCAAGATAGTAGGATAAAATCAATTGATTGTTGGGGTTTATGTAGATGACATCATTTTTGGAGGAAATATGAACAAAATGTTCCAAGAGTTTGCAATAGAAATGCAAAAGGAATTTTATATGTCTATGCTTGATGAATTTTCATTGTTTCTTGGTTTACATATTTCTCAATTCGACAAAGGAATATTCATTTCACAAACCAAGTATATCAATGGAATATTGAAGAAGTTTAGAATGGAATATTATTCTCTAGTCAACACACCCATGGTCACATGTTGTAAATTGAGCAAAGATGATGAATCTCTAGAAGAAAATCAAACATTGTACATGTCAATGATTGGAAACCTACTATACATGACAACATTAAGGCTAGACATTATGCAAACAATAGTATTGTTTGCGAGGTTTCAAGCCACAGTACCAAAAGAAACTAATGTGAAAGCAGTGAAAAAAATACTTAGATATATTAAGGGTACTTTGAATTTTGTTTTGTGATACTCAGTAGGTGAATATTTTACTCTAACACCATATACAAATGCAGATTGAGAAGGTAGTGTTAATGATAGGAAACGTACAAGTAGTGGAGCATTCTTTCTAGGAAACAATCTAGTGTCCTGGTTAAGAAATAAACAATCTTTGGTTTCTATATCCACAACAGAGGTCGTGCATATAGCAACATCATGTTGCACACAAGTTCTTTGGATGAAGAATACTTGGAAATATATTAAGATATAATATGATCACCCAATATAAAAAATTATGACAACACAAGTGCAATAAATATTTCAAAAAAACATGTTATGCACTAAAAAATAAAGAATATTCTAATCAAGTATCACTTCTTAAGAGAAAAAGTAGTAGAACATAATGTCGAGTTGGAATATATTGTCACCAAAGAACATATTGTAGATATTTTCACAAAACCCCTTCCCAAAAAGACATTTGAATATCTTAGGAAAAAATTTGGAGTAATATCCATTTATAGGTATAAAAATTTAAGTCATCTCCATTATACACACACACACACACACACAACCACACACACTTTGAATGAATAACAACCATCCTATAAAATTTAAAGGTTTACATCTCAAGAGATTTGATCTATCTCGGTGCTTGATAGATCCAGAGTTAAATGGATTTAGGATGGTATAACTATAATTATAATTATAATTATAAAGTGGACTCAATTAAAAAAATATATTTATAAAAATAAATTCATCTTAATATATGGAGGTCCTAATAATTAATTTAGTTTGGTATATAATTATTTTTTTAGTATATTTAAAACAATAAATTATTTTGATTTATTTTATAATATTAATATATTAAAAAAAGAAATTGGTTTGAATTTGTTGTTTCAATTTTATATTAATATATTTTAATACTTTAATATTAATGTGTTAAACCAACATAGATCCATCTTAACCGTAGATCTATCAAGCATCAAGAGGGATCAAATCTATGGAGGTGCAAACATTTTTTAGAGTGTAAAACTTGAGGAATAGTTAGAGGTTTGCACCTCGAGAGATTTGATCCCTCTCATCTCTTGATAGATCCGGGTTTAAGATGGATCTATGTTGGTATAGAGAGAGGGAGTAATTGAAATAAATATATTCTTATTCCATGTATATGTACTTTCTAAGACACTTTCTACAACTCGGTATGAGGGAGATATGTAATTCCTTCCATCATTGACAGCTATAAATA
>ML780681.1:1455750-1466693 GCA_009831015.1 Picea engelmannii
AAATATTCTTATAGTTAAAACTTTGAATGGTGAGTTAAGTATGGGGAAATATGCAATTCCAGAGACATTGAATCCCTAAAGTTTTGTAGTCTAAAAAATTTGCATCTCCATTTGCATCTCTGTACATGATACATTAGGAGTTAAGATAGATATTAGACATTGAAATAGTTTTTTTTTTTTAATTTTTCATAATTTATTGAAATATCCAAAATGGTAATGTTTTGTGTTGACATAGATCCATTATTTTTTTGTTATTAATGATTTTTTAAATGCCACTTGTTAAATTTATGTCAAGAACATGAAAGGAATTACACTTCTTCGTGGCTCTAGAAAATAGACACATCTCCCACATATTGGGTTATAGAAAGTTGACACCATTCTAACTCATACTAAAAAACACATCAATAAAAGCATACCCCATAAGCTGGGAAAGGGAGTGCCAAGAAAAACTAAGTAACATATTGTTTTATGATCTTCATATTTGGTGAGAGAATAGATATAAAAACTAAGTAACATATTATTTTATGATCATCATATTTAGTGAGAGAATAGACTATGAAACAAAGATAATATAGATAAGTGAATGGCATAATAAATTTGTCTAAATATTCCTACATATTCCTTGCATTATCCTTCAATTACATTGTAAAACACTAGACTAATGCATAAAATTATAGGCATATGATACAAACAACAATTATATTTGCAATTATATCATTTGATTAAACATTGCACATATTTAATTATGTTCAAAACATAGAAGAAGCTACAACTTTGTGACTCTGCTATGGAATAAGAGAATCGTAGGGGTAGAGTAGTGATCAAGGATGAAAAATTTAACATAGGTAGTATATTCTTTTTTGGATGAGACATATATAGTATCTTTCATTTTTTCATAGCATTCATGGAAAAATATTGGTGCAATGTGCATTCCTTATATAGTTGTGGTGCATGACATTGCAATGAGGGCATGTATCTCCAATGCCCACTGTTGACACAATCTATCATAACTAATAATGTGTCCCCTTTCCAACAAATCCTCAAGAAATTTTCAATAGAGCATAAGACTACTAACCTTTTTGTTTTTCCATGCAAAGAAGGAGATGCACCATAGGCTTGAAGAGAAGCAGACGAACCAAACTAGGGAACAACCTACACACCCTACAACAGAACCAATGAAATAGATTATTTCTAAAATGTGTTGATGCACTGAATTAACAAATTAATCACCATTCTCATGATCAAGGATCTCTAACAAACTTTATTTCCTAAGTATTAAGATATTAGTTAATTCCCCCCTTGAAATTCATGGTCCTTGGATAGATTATTTAAATTGAAAATCATGGTTCATAGATAGTTGATTGAAGTTGAATTCTTTGATTAATACTCATATGACTATGACTATTGAATTTGAATTTTTTTTATTAACATTTGTGGCAGGGAAAATTCTATGATTAATTGGACTAGTAAAATTACATATGAACAAATAATTTTTTCTTTTAGACATGACATTTATAATGTACTTTAAAATTCTTTAAATTCTTTAATATAATTATTAATGATTTAGTTTTGATGACTAGTTCAAGAGATCATGAACTATATGTGACATCTTTCCTTTAAAATTGTAGACATTATGGGTTCCATTATTTTGAAGGGATCAAAATGTGTAATAAAGACCAATGGTTTACCCCATTTATTAAAATGATTTTATATTACCAATAATTTAGCAAGAAATTTTTGACAGATATGACCAAATCAACTTACCACACTCTTGATTAAGTTTCTACACCCTTGATTAAGTTTAACTATGTCACTAAGAACAACAAGGGTTCAAAATCAATATAAGCATCGCTACACAGTACTTACAATGTACATTGAGAGATACTTGATATAAGTAAAAGCAATCCTCATAATAACAAAACGTATTACTGATCATGCTTCACATAGTTATGATGTATAATTCATATAACATTTATATTTATACTCAAATGATAAATTATTAATTTAAAATTTATTTATTGTATAACTTCAATTTTAAATGATGATTATTATTAAGATTAATTTTAATTTATCAAACCTTAAAAAAATGATAAAAAGTTATTTGATTTTCTTTAAAAAAAAATATTTTTAATCTTTTAAAAAAGTAAAATAAATAATTGATTTAAAAAAAAAATTATTTCTACTTGAAAAGATTAAAAATGAACTATATTTTTTATGATTTTGATATCTCAATTTAAAAAAAAAAAAAAAATTATATCATTACAAATATGTTAAAATTAATGATTTAATGTTATAGTTATAAAGGAGATCAAAATCATTTTTTAATGAAAAACTTAACCAATTAGTCAAAGTTATGTGATAATATAAAATAAAAATTGTATCATTACAAATATGTTAAAATTAATGATTTAATATTATAGTTATAAAGGAGATCAAAATCATTTTTTTCATGAAAAACTTAACCAATTAATCAAAGTTATGTGATAATATAAAATCATATAAGTCAAGGTTATGTGATAATGGGTGAAATCATGAAGATGAGTTACATTTTTGCTTGCTTGTTTTATGAGAAAAAATTGTATTTTCATAAGTTCTTCAACTTCTGACATACAAAAATATTTTTTTTATAGTAAAAACAAAACTTGTGAACAATTGTGTTATCTTTTCAATGACTATTTTTCAATTTTTTTTTAATCACGATTTGATATGTCAATTTGACAATTGTTTAACAGTATGTTCCTTAAACATGAAAGGAATGATAATGAGTTACTTATTTCTACAACACTATATCTATTATTAAACTTATGTTTTTAAGAAATGAAATATACTGCAACAATCTACAAATGCTCTATTTTATTTTGACTATAATTTTGAATCTAACGGATAAATATTATAATTTCTAGAATTTTTTGAAGTTGACCAAGCTGAAAATGTTGCAGATTTTAAACACATGTTTTTCTACACTTTGTATCTATCTTAATTTTTACTTAAAACTATAATCTAAATATACCCTTTAGAAAAGAACAATTTAAGCATTATGAATATATTTTTTTCCAAACTTTTCACTGCATATTTTTAGAGACATTGATATTTCATTTCACTGTTAAAAATATAATGTAGTGATTTTAAAAAAAAAAAAAATAAAATTAGATAAAAAATAAAGAAAATGAAAACAAATTATAGGAATTGAAAGTAGATTCAATTTTGGAAATGATGGTGTCATTTTCGAAACCAAATTCTCAGTATTTGCAGGAATCTACAACCTCCAAAGTTTAGGTAAGCTTGGGACAATTCTCTGGTTTTTGTTTTCAATCCCAATTTCATGTTTTCGGCCAAAAAAATAATATTTCAGCTGAAAGGCTAACATCTAATGGAAAGCATCAAAACTGAATGGTTTCCAAGGTTTCGGCCAAAAAAACATTCTTTCGGCCAAAAGGATTTTGAGTGAATTCCATCGTCCAGGAAAAATGAAAAGACACGTCGTATCATTTCATTTCGTTCCAAATTGTATAGATAGGCTTTTGGCCGAACACATTTAACACAATTCATCAAATGGATAGACATATATAAACTAGGGGATAGGGATTTCAAAGCATTTCTATTACTGCTTGCAACTGTATTCTTTTCTTTCTTTATTTCTTCCCTCTGTTCCATAGGCTTAATCGGAGGATTGATATCGATACATGGTGGTTTTCTAGAGCACTTAAACAAATTTTCGAATCATCTTTTTGGTTTTTGTTGAATAAGGTAATTGGTGTTTGTTCAAGTTTTTATTGGAATAACAATTTATATGTTGAAAGATAAATGCTGAGCTTTTTTGCAAGGTGAAGTCTTTGTTGAACATATATTTTACAGATAACTATAAAAGTCATGGGAAACAAAATTTTGCGCAAGATAAAATATGATTGCACTCGAGATGATACTCGCCAAATCGAACAAAAGAAAGAGCTTTATCGGAGAAAGAAACAAGAACGTGCAAATATTGAAGAAAGAAACGATGATAATGTCAATAGATATTTTCGACAAGAAGAAGTTCAACCAGGTATGCATGCACATATGATAATCGAGCACACGACACACATTGGGACTGTATTCAGAAAGTACATAATTCAAATTCAAAATATTGTAAATTTAATATAATTGATTGTAATTACCATTTGATGTTTTTCAAAAAAGATAAATAGATTTGTCTCATAATGTCAAAGAAAACATTGAAACTGAAATTGAAGTAGAAGACTAATCGGCTATAGGTATGTACATAAATTTAGATAATACAAGATGAACACTCAAGTATATATAATTTAGTGAATTTCTGTTTGGGTTATGTTTTTTAATATAAACTTTAAATTGAAATATGCAAGAGAATCTATCAACATTGATGATGAAATATTAGAAAATGTTGATACTGACAAATTTGGGAAGAAAAAAGCTAAACATTATATAAGATATCGAACTAAGAATATGTATAATACTTTTTTCAAAGATGAATCAGTAACAGTAAAAGCTCAACTTTTACTTTGTCTAATGAAGTCAAGAAAGTTAAAAGAAACTACATCATTATTGGGTATTCAAAAGTCGACAAAGGATACAAAGGTGACACAGAATGTCTTTAACAATATAACTAGTGTATTAAAAGATTTTGGAAAATCTTGAAAAGAAAATGTCTGTGTTGCACGTAGAGTGATACAAACAATAGTTATTTCATCTAGCAATATAAAATATCGTTTGACACGACACATGGAAAAAACGATGGGAACGTCAAGAAAAACATTGCACAAACATAGAAAATGATGAATTGGCTTGTTGGACAGTGATTTCTAGACAACCCTACAAAGATAGACTTGCAGAAAATGTTAAAGAATTGGCCCGTAAATGTTGGTTGGAAGAATCTCGTGTTTCACCACATACAAGGGATGTGTTGCGACGAATAATAGCATGAAATCAATATGAAGAACATCCAAAACATATATTTCCAATGAAACAAATAGAATTGTTTAATAAGTTCAAAGAAGAGCACAAAGAAGTTAAAATTTCCATCAATACATTTGTGCAACCAAAACCATGGTTTGTTAGACCCATCACTATCTGTGACACATGTTTTTGTCGTTATCCTGTGGTGTTTGAGTTGTATAATGACACTTTTTTGGATTTTCGTAAAACTTTATGGTCAGGTTCACCTCCTCCTTCCACATTCTGTGTTTTTATATCTGAAATTCTATGTGAAAGAGAAGATGGTGATTTATTTTACAAAAAACAATGTGTTGGTGGAAAGAAATGTGATCGTTGTGGAAATCTAAGTTTGTTTCATTCAAAGTATCATATTGATATGAATGATCAATCATTTTCTAATATAAGATTCAATTGGAAGAGATATGAATATATGAGCAGCACGACTCCACATTCTTCAAATGTTATTTCCAAAAGGATTGATTTGAAGGTAGATAAAATCAGCGTGATAGAATTTTTGAAGAAGTTTGAGGAAGAAATCTATAAATACACCAAGCATTCACATAGAGCTCGATGAAAAGATCTACAATTCAAACAATCTCATGAAGTGTTTCCACCAGGGACAATTTTGTCTGTAGTTGATTTTGTAGAGAATTACACATTTGCTGCACAAAAAGAAATACAGAGCGAATATTATCATTCTGATCAAGTCATGATATTTGTCCACATTCTATATAGACATGCTCATCGGAGTCTTCCAAACATAGAAAGCACCAACGACAATCGACATGTTATTAAAGAATATCACTTATATATAAGTGATGATCGAGCACACGACACACATTATGTACAACATTGTTTTGATAAATTTTATGATTCATCAAAAGAATGTGAAATCAGATATGATCGACATTGGATATGGTCCAATGGGTGTGTGGGTCAGTTCAAATCTGTACGATCATTCTATTGGTTATGCCGTCTTCATAAAAAATTAAACATTACACATTGTTGGAATTTTTTTGAGACTGCTCATGGAAAAGGAGAGCACGACGGTGCAGGGGCATGTATAAAACAAACACTTCGAAGGTATCAGCTGAACCCTCATGCCGATCGATTTAAATCCGCTGAACAATTTGTTGAATGGTGCAACATGGCACTAAGCCATGAATATAATCCGTCAAGGGATGTGCGCAGGTGTTTCTATATATAATTGTTACATGTATGTACACAGGATATATAAATTTGAACGTGTTCAAATTTATATTGAATCTTCAATCATTTTCTTGAGAGATTTCAAGTTAACGAGTTCTTGTCTTGTGCATGTATTTTTAGTATGTTGGAATCGAAGATGTAGATAGATCAATCCCATATGACGCTAGTACAATACCAGGGACAAGAAAAATACATTCAGTTAAAACAAAACATTTTCAAAATAGGTTTGCATTTGATAGACGAAATGACTCTTGTTTTTGTTCAATTTGCATAGAGGACACAAAATCCATAGATATTTGCGAGAACGAAAATGAAGGATATGTTAAAGCTTGGAGACATACTGAACTTAATGTAAAAGGGAAAATGGCACTTGCAAGCTCAGAGGAGATAGAATCAAATGAAATTATAGAGTCAGTTGATGGTGATAGAGTTTTTGATCTTGTTAGAGAAGGTAAAAAATTTTCAAATAACTTGTAGATGTACTTGTGTGATAATCTAACATGAATTATTTGTTGCCCAATATATCCAATTATTTGCAGGATATGTGTTTTCCATGGTTGCACCTGTAGACAACACTGAAAATGTGAAATATTATTTGATGCGATGCACGGAAAAAAAGATGAGGCTATTAGAATATTTTGATGCTAACAGTTTTATATATGAAAGAGGATCCATTGTATTGAAAGGATATTTTTTTCAAGAAACCCATCAATCCGATACTCATGTTCACTTTCAAGATTACCAGTCAAATGTCACAAGTTGTCAATATAGTCATTTGGTATGTGCAGTGCACATAAAGTTAATAAAAGTTTAATTAAAAAAAAAAAAGAGTTAGAAAATGGAAAATGTTCAAAGTCGATCATGAACGAATAATTGAAGATGGAATACCATTATGTTGTTTTTAAACAAACTTGGCACATGTATAAATTCCAGAATTTTTAATTTTTCATTGAAAGTACATTCCAGTTTTTGATAACTTGTTTTGACTATCTTCAAACATATTTCCAATTATGATATTTATAAAAAGGGTACTATGTATAAAAAACTCACTTGGGAACTGCACCCCAATTAGTACCTAAAAGTATATTGTTAATACTTACAACCTAATTAGTATAGGATTTAGGGAACTACTAATTTGTATGGAAGTGAAAGAACCATTTGGTAACTCATACCCATATCGATACCCAAAAGTATGTCATTGGCGAATTTCACCCTAATTAGTATAGAAGTAAAAAACATGCTTGGGGCACACCTTAATTTACATATATAGGAGTGAGACAACAACTTAATGAATTTGAATCTTAGTTCGTGCTAAAATTATGTTCTTGTGATTTAAACAAGAATTAATATAATAACAAGGGAACCACTTGTGGTGCACCCTATTTGAATAAGAGTAAGAGAAGTACTTACAAATTATGACACCCTCATTAATACCCAAAAGTATGTTCTTGGGAAATTCCACTCTAATTAGGATATGAATGAGGGACTCACTTGGAAATTTATGCCCAAGTATGTTATAACCTAAATTTGTATAAGAGTGAAAGAACCAAGAATCGCTTGGGCTGCACCCTAACTTTAATATAGGATAGAGGAGAACTTAATCTTTTAGGGACATGCATTTTATATAATACAAGTTCTTTTTTCAAGTCAAGAAGTGAGGTATCCTTAGGCGCAAAGGATGAAACTAATCCTAACTTAGGCATGCTCACTACTAGGAATATTTACGAGACATCTTTAAGTACTTGATCCGACTAATAGACCCATCATCATATATCCTTCTAAGCATGCCCCCTTCTAACATTTGAATGAGACTAATATTTTTTAAAGAAAGCATAGTATTAGGGCAGCTTTATGATATCAAATTCTCATTCCATCTTGTGATTGGAAATGGCTCAGATGTTAAGACAAGTAAAATATATTTTAATGAAGTTCATTCAATGGGGTTTACTTGCTTTAGAATGTTTGAACCCATTCTCATATATGTATTATGGAGCCATCCCCTTCAAACCCATAATTTCCAACCATACTCTTTGATTTTCCCCGTGTTCATAAAGGGGCACACATTGAGAAAACATATACTATTATATGTAGGGTGATTAAGTCATGTTAATTGCAAAGGGGTCCCTATCACATGTTCGATGGGTTCGATTTACATTGGAGCCGCCTTGCTACATGCTAAATGATACAATGTCGTGGGTCCTCAAGTGGTAATACAAGCAGCCATATAAACTCACATGCTAGGAATGGAGCCGCACCCATTGAGTGACTCTTCCTCATGGCTCATTCTATTCCATTGACTATTCAAATGGATTGGGCATCATTATTTTTTGAGGTAACATTAAATCTCTTTGTACTGCATAAGGTTCATACCCGCGGATTATCATGAAGTTCACTTATCAAAGCCAATTGATCACATCGAGGAGTTATACATTTTTAGTACCTTCTAGAACACAAGGAATATTATTTTTTATTGTAAAAGGTTGATTTAGAAACTCTCTATTTAAAGAGAAGTTCCTTCACATCTTACGCATGGTTGGATTTTCGATATTCTAGCAAATTGTAGTGATGGATCACCAAGATACCCACTTCTAACTTCTAAATGGAACTAACCCTTTCTCAAGTATGTGCATTAACATGACATCCTTATGATACCCAATTACATTGATAGAACCATTAATGTAATCTCTTCTAATATATACGAAGGATTCAATATCGAATTTAACCTCTACATCTAATTATAAAAAATTAATTTTTAAAGTATTTTTTTTAATTGAATTGTTTTTTGATATAAATTTTTTATGTTTTACAATTATTTTATATTTAATTATTCACAATGTTAATTTATATTTAATTTAACAAAAATTTTAATATAGATGTAATGCTTTATAAATATTTTAAGTGTCACAATTATTTTATAGGATAATAATGTATTTTTAAGGTCATGATATTTGTGTAGGAGATTTTGTTGTTTATAGGATAAGAGATTCTCCCTTAACCATTTGATTGTTATTATTTTATATGATAATAATTTATTTTTAAGGTCATGATATTTGTGTAGGAGATTCTATTGTTATAGGAGAAGAGATTCTCCCTTAACCATTTGATTTTTAAGGTGTATGGAGATATATAACATTCTTATTTAGTTTTCACCACGACTTCCAAAATGAAAACACAAATTTTATATTTACAATATTACTTTATAAAAAAAACATGAATTTTATATTTACCATATTAATTTATACAGAAATTTAATTTAATGTCATGTAGTAAAACCAATTATTAATGTTTGAGAAGTATAACACGCAAACTATTTGGTGAATTCTTTTCCAAGTATATTGACTTGAAGTAGTAAGATAGTGGTATAATGATATCAAGAATGAAAAATTGTTAAACACCATTTCAATTGACCCTTACTTTTTTCAATAGTATTTTTTTCTATTTTATTTTAATAATATTGCATTAGGTTCAAGGGTATATGAACCTTTAGGTGAATATCTCTTATAACTTTAACATTTTTTTAATGACTACATGTGATAAAATTAAAGAAGAGTTTATCATCTCTTCCATTTTAAGAATTTATTTTTTTGTCACATCATTTTGAGCATTTTATTTTATCGCTAACTTTGTCACTTTTGCCAATTTGTCACATCATTTTGAACATTTTATTACTAGTTAACTTTGCCACTTTTTTACCATCAATTATGAGAAATCAAATATATATGAGACAAAAATTGTTATTTTGAATTCCAAAATTATGATATATATATATATATATATATATATATATATATATATATATATATTAATCAAAGTCTGAATAGTAACACTGTAAAATACATAAGTTCCACATCCATTTTAGGATGATAACAAAAACAAAGACATTTAACTCCAAAATTCTGGACTCTAAGCCATCTCTTTAAGATAGATCACTTCATACATAAAATTCAAACCTGCAAAAAAACAGATTTCAAAAATTAAAAATTTACAATTCAAACATGTGAAATAATACAGAATTCAAAAATTGTAATTAAAATAAATTTGACATACATACCAAAAGAGTTAACTGTCATCCTTCAACATAATCTTTCCCACAAAATATATTGTAAACATATTTTCCACCAAATATAATTTAGACATCTGTAAAAATAAAAAAACATAATAAAAAGAAAATAACACATATTAGCATATATACTACATAACTAAATATTAAATAAAAAATAAGTAATAATAACATAACCAACCACAGTTAAACAGATTTAAGATCTAGTTACTCTCCAATTAAGAATACATGATTTAAAATTTTTGTAAATGTTATATAAAATCTTAAAAAAAAATAAAAATAAAAATTATGTTCTTGGTAAAAAAAAATTGAATTAGAGTTATATAATAATCTGAAAATAAATATAGAACTGTGTATGAAGAAAGTTCACAAATGTCCACATTAAGTCATTCTTCCAATGAAATACTTATCTCCTTGTGGATAAAGTCTCAAATCTTTGTGGATAAGGTCCCAAATCCTTGAGGTGAAATTCTTCTTATGGATAAGGTCCCAAATCCTTGAGGTGAAATTCTTCTTGTGGATAAGGTCTCAAATCCTTCAAGTGAAATTCTCATCCCAAGTGATGTTATTGTGTTTTTGGTAAAAGAGATTGTGTGTTAGAGTTAGATAATAATTTGAAAATAAATATAGAACTATGTATGAAGATAATTCACAAATCTACATGTATTAAGTCATTCTTCCAAAGAAATACTTATCTCCTTGTGGATAAAGTCCAAAATCCTTC
>ML780681.1:1466743-1486619 GCA_009831015.1 Picea engelmannii
AGAAATACTTATCTCCTTGTGGATAAAGTCCAAAATCCTTCAGGAAATTCTCCTTGTGGATAAAGTCCCAAATCCTTAGATGTAATTCTCATCCCAGGTGTTGTTATTTGATCATATTTACACAATAATAAAATACTAATCTCCTCAGTAGTTAAATACTTCTCTTCTTCTTCTAGAGTGGTCATATAATCAAATTTCACAATGCCCTTTCAAACTAAAGGACTCATAAATCTCCATATTAAGCAATTCTTCCAAAAAACTACTTATTATCTAAAATAGTTCACAAATCTCTATTTTAAAAACCATTCTTCCGAAAATTACTTATCTTCTCTTTCTTCGGTGGAATAGATGTTCTCATATAATACTATGTCATTCTTGGACAAGAAAGGAAGGACTGCAATCGAGGAAAATTTAGAAACTTTCTCTTTTCTGATGTGGGATAAAATTTGTTCTCAAATATTCAAACATATTCGAGTTCAAAATTAGGTCTTCATCATGATCTAACCTTAAATAAGTTTGAATGTACACAATTTAAGACAACGACAAACTTATCTAGGGGTTCTATATAATTCAAAATAATTGAGGAAAGGCTAAACTATAAATTTGAGAAAACAAAAAATTGATAAAAGTCAAGAACATACATTTATGAATCATCCTGAATAGACACATTCTTTCCTAATCTGGGTGCTTTCTCAATCCCAATCTCATTTCTGAGCACACTCTCAGGTACTCTCTTCTCCACATTAGCCTATATAACACATTTCAAATTTGAAAATTAAAAAAAATATATTCAAATGATTATATAACACATTAAATTTAAATGATTTTAAGACATTAAATGATACATGTGAACTCCCGCCCTCTTCAAACTCTCCCAATGAGAATTGAGACAAGCCAACCCAAGTACTAGAAGATGCAATAGAGAGCTGTGAACAACACAACTAAGAACTAAATCTAGGATTCAATGTGTTCACAATTATACGAAATTATAAATGTTGTTGATCTCTTATTCAAAAGAGTGGAAATTGAACAACTATTAGAAAAAACATACCCGATTCAATCCATCCAAATTCAAACTTGTCGAATCAAGTCCCCTACCGACTGGAGATTTGTTTAACATATCTCTAAACTGCAATTAATGGCAAGAAGAACTCGATTATTTCTATAGAGACAAGAATATCTAAATCTAGAACTTGAAGTAAACTATCACAAAATGCGTCAAAATTTTCCTAAATAGATCACATACCAATCTACGAATTGGGTCATCATTCTGAATGATCTTCTTCCAACCATCCTGACAAAATTTTGCATACTCCAAAACTTCTTCTGCTGACATTGCATCTAAGTCTGCATTTGTTTTATCAACAAATATGGCCCGAGAATTGGCTTCTGCTCGCTGACACTTCATGCCAACATCAACACCATAAAACATAGCTTCCAAATTTTCCTCGATTGCAGTCTTGGTGTAACATCCCACTCTGGTGCACTGAGAAAACTTATTCTTTGAGGACACTTGCTCGCAAGTGATCCAAATTATTATGCATTATGGGATGATGACATATTGTTTTACTTCTTTGACATAGACAGGTGCTATTGACTCGGCTTTACTGAGTGTGCAGGGTTTGGACCTTGAGGATGCAGAGGCATCGATGGATCCCCTTGGACTCCATATCGAGTCAAGGAGTGTGCCAGGGGGGTTTTATTTGTTTTACTCTGATATTAGTGTATCTGATTAGATGATATGATGTGGATATGTTCTGACATGATTTGTTGATGATGCAGGCTAATGATAGCTTGCCGACTAGACTCACATATGGAGTAAAGGGGTCACACACAACTACCATAGATGTTGAGGGAGAGGTGTGGATAGCAACCTTGCCACAGCCTACTAGCACTCCTGCCATGGATTGAACTGTAGGTTAAGGATTACCTAATTCGAGAGGACCCACAATGCCATGAGGGCAAACTGCGACAGTCGCTCATGATAATTCTAAGGGGCACGCAATAAGGTGGGGGCCTTATTCCTTAGAAGCCCTTAGTCTTCCACAAGTTCACCCGGCGGAGTGTTGACTCCAGGGGTTATTGATGTCTACCAATCAGTCAAGAGGCGAGTGGCACCCTTGGAGCACGTAGTGCGTCCTGAAGGGCATGTCGCGCACGGGAACAGATGAGGCGAGTGGCACCCTTGGAGCACCTAGTGCGTCCTGAAGGGCACGTCGCATTGATGATGATATAGGATGAACCTAGATGGCCCTAAGGCAAATAACAAGTTAAATTTTTTAAAAACAATTTCCCTAATTAAAATTTCGCCCCGTACAAAATCTAAGTACTAAGTCTAAAATTTCACTAGGGGTAAAATTTTGTCTACCTTTAAAAAAAATAAAAAATAAAATAAATAGATAAAATAAAATAAAAATAATAAAATTTAAAGTAAAAACCACTTGAGTAATAATTATGGTTGTCATAAAATTTTGTAACATGAATGTCCAGTAAGAAATTAAATTATTCATAAGAAATAAAATATGTGGATATAAAGAGTAAAGAGGGAATTAATTATTTTATTATTTGATAATTTAAAAGATACTAAATTAATGATAAAAGGGAAAAGGGGTTATATTGCACACCTTCCTTTTTGAGTTCTAAGTAAAAGGGGAAAGAGGGAAAAAAAAAAAAAAATAGGAAACTAGGGAAATGAGATAACATAAAAAGGAAAAAGGGGAACTTAAGGGAAAAAGAGGGAAGTCAACTTAGTAAAGAATGCACATTTAAGAGCTTTATAATTTTAAATTGAATTAGCAATTTATTAATAGGGAAAGCCTTTAAAACCTGTAAGGGAATCTAGGGACACCTAGGAGTGATTCTAGGAGTAACTCTAGGTGGGTGAGGGAAATAAAGAAAATTACTTAATTAAAGAAATTAATTTATGGAGGAATGTAGGAGGATGGAGAACACTTGTATGGAGAGAAAATTTTAGGAATTTATTTTTAAAACTTTAATTAAATGAGATTTTAGGAAAGAGAGGAAGTGGGAAATTATATATAATGAAGGAATAAGAAGGAGAAAGGATCATCTTCTGTGGGTGTAACATTACGCTGCAGAAATATCGACTTGACTGATTTACTTGTGGGGAGTTGGGATACCCAGCTCAGAGAGGAGTGGTAGCTCGGACTTGCGAGGTGAGTTGGGAGCTAGACGTAACCTCTGGATAGTGTGTGTGGCCCCTTTGCGGCTCGGGGGGCTAAGGGGGAAGAAGAGTACCCCTAGCGTTGGCTGGGAGGTACCGGAGAAATCTCGATGGTCGACAAGCGGGAGGGCACAGAGCACGGGACATCATTCGAAGCGGGCGATCAGGCAATGGTACGCTCTTTTATTTTGTAGAGTAGAATTCATTAGGACTTATGCTTGGATTTGCATATTGATTTGTAATTGGATTGGATGTTTAGATTGATAGCAGACCCCCTTTTAGCCTAGCTGATTGTTTGGTTGATGGATTCCCGTGGCCTTCACCCCACATGAATTGACATCCCTGTGGTGTTTGTCTGTGACCCTTGCTATTGTTTTCCTTCGTCCCTAGCATGCCAGTCCTCTCCTGAGCAGTCGGCCAGGAGATTGATCTACGGTCGTCAACTTAGCATTAAAATACCTATGGATCTCAACGCCCTGCTTTTTTGTGTGAGGATGGCGAGCGAAGGAAGTTCCCATCAGCCTTCTACCCCTTCTGATTATTCCTGGTTGACTGGTGGTATTGCGCCTTTGCGAATGAACACTTCTGCGATTGTTTATCTCTTCCTTTCGTGATCCGCTTTCCCTCTGCGTTGATGAAATGAACTCTACATTTTTTTTATGCCCTTCCTGGTAACGATTTACACCTACGTTTAATGTTTCTTTCTGTGAATCTACCTTATGTTTTTACACCTGCGTTTTACCTACACTCCTGTCGGATTTTACAGTGATACTGGCAACCTTTTTCTTTGCGTTGACCACCTCAGACTGCATTTCATTACCCTTATGTTGCTCTATGTTGGACATTGGATTATTCTCTTCTGCGCAGCAAGACAGTGAATACATTGATAGTGACAGCGATTCTAAGCTCTGCGTTCGATAGAAAAATCGTAAATTTTACTCCGCGTTCTAGTATAGTAATGTAAATTCCTAACAAATTTTATAGCTAGTATGAGACAAAGATATGTTTCCCGTGTTCCAGTGATAGCGGATTTGTATATAGTGGACAACAATTTTATAGATGGAGAAATTATTTTACTGTGTAACCAAATTTATATCCAAACCCAATAACAATGTCATTGGATCACTCTACTTAACTTTGTGAATTCGTGTGTTAATGTGTAGCAGAAATTTATATTTAAACCCTATAACGATATCATGGTATCATTGTATTTAACTTCGTGAATTCTTGTGTTAATAGATAGAATGGATGTTTTTTTGTTAACTGAGAAAATGCCCCATCTCTAACTCGGTGTCGGGTCAGTTGCCTGATCTCTGTGCGTCTTCCTCACCAGTGCGCCCTTCCCAACCTCGCCTCTGCGTGTTGACAACCTGCGCGTCCTTCACTCCATTTAGAGAATGATTTGTAAAGTAACATCTTTGTCAATAGTTCCATCCCTTTTTCTTACATTATCTGTTATTGCATCTATAATTTCACAGACTTATTTGTAATGGACTCCTTGAAATTTTCTATTAAATTTGGTTTCATTATTTGTGGACTGCTTTCAAACCTCTATGTTTCAATCTTGCAAACCTTTTCCCTGCTGTATAGCTGTTTTTTTTTTTTAGTAATCTCCCATCTTACACAGGAATCTGCTATGCGATTTTGTCGAGATAACCAGTAAATTTGACTGAAATTGTTTCTCTTTACTTAACGTACCTTAATCATTACTTCAAATTTGGTGGGTCATTGTTCTATTGAAATCAATTGGATTTATTCCCTACATCACTTAGCCCCAACAATATGCAGTCTCATCATCCTTTCTGGGTCCTGGGGCAGTGCCTCGATTGACATCGAGCACCGCGCTGGGTAGAAATAGTAGTCAATGACCAATTGGTGTGTGGACACTTTTGAATGGTTGTAGTGACAAGTCATTTCAAAGAATTGTTGCACAATCAATAGGTATGTTGTAGCTGCATTTACAACCTCAATAGATGTGTTAGGTTTATATGACCAATAAACTAAATTGGAAAAATTGTGTTTTAATAACTAAAATTAAAAAAATGTCATAATAATTAAAAACGTATTGTAGTTTGATATAAGTTGATAATACCAAATAATGCAACATATCTGTGTTATGCAATATATCTGTGTTAAAGATTGAAAAAGTAGAAATTGGAAATAATATTAAAATAGAAAATGAAAATAATATTCACTAAGTATGACTCAAATCTAGTATGATTGATTTTGAGTCAAAATGATTATGTTTAGCTTTAGTTTAACCAATTTAGATCTAATTTAATTTTGTATTGTGATGTAACAAAAATGATCAGAACCAATTTTTAGATTTAGTTTAACTTTGTATTTGTGATACACGGAAAATGATCAAATCTCTTCATGTGCAAATATTTCCGTTGAGGGTGTTGTTGTTTATTATAGGTAATGTTATAATTCCTTGTTCTTGATCTTACTCAATGTGAACTTCTACTAGAAGATATGATTGATTCTATTACTCATGATATCCTTGTCATTCCTACTAGTAGCAATTGTGTAGTTTGTAGATTGGAAACTCAACATATAAGATATTATGATTTTGCTATCTAAGGTAGGCATATATTTTATTAAAGTAGTTTAGGGTAACTTAAATAATAATTACTTGGCTAAGAACCAACCCCTTTAGTGATGACCCTTTTTCCAATAATCACCCAATTAACGGATCAACTTGAATAGGTATTGTGAATAATCACCTTAGATTAAGTCAAGGTGTACTCTAGATTTAAGGTATAATTTATCTTCACACTTGTTGATTATTTAGGACTCGTCATTTAGGACATCTTATTGTTTAGATAATAAAGCAACGTGTGATCGATTTAAGAGTTGAGTAGTGCACTTACCCTAATAGACATGTACCATGCAGGCTAGCATGTTGATTGTTGAGTTCTATTTTAGTTCACCCTTTGTGAAGTTTATGTCCTTGGTAACCTTACAATAGTTTGCCCTTCAAGCCTAGACCTCTTATTTAACCTTAGGACTTATTGGATGTCATCACGTCATTATTAGATTGTGCATATTTTGAGTGGTGTCTCCATGCTTCTTTCCCACCCCTTGCTTGGGAGCGTAGGCATAGTCTTCTTGTTAGTTATTTCAGCCCTTCACACATCTGATTCATCTTGAGTTCGTTGGTCTAGCTGGATGCATTGCGCCAAGGTTATTGATGCATCTAACGCCTGGGAAAAACATGATTCCTGATGAGGGGATCATGGCACACCCTGGGGAATAGCGGCGAACGAGATCTTGGCCGGAGTAGGTGCTTTTGTGTGAGTGTTGTTGAGCGCGCAAGTTTCTCTTGGCACAAGGATCGAACGCCTTCAGGGGTTAGGCCCGCATTCCTTGAGGTTATAGTCCTTGTTCATCTAGGATGTGATATCGGGGTGGGGATGTTTTCCCTTAGTCGTTAGGTGTGGTCATGTTGCGTCGGGCGGGTAGTCATCCTCCTTGCCTTTCTGCGCATGTTTCGCCAATTGTCATTGTGCATGAGTGTGGTGTCATTGTAACCTGTTGCGTGGACAGGTTGCTCACATTCATCATCAGTGGTGAGGTTAAATTTTTATTGTCATCACCTTCTTGCCTCTTATATCCTGGAAAAAAATAAAAATAAAAAAATTCTCTGCTTAATGGCGTAGCGATGGGGTCTTTACATGTGGTATCAGAGCAGGTTCAACCCTACAACTATGAATCACCAGGTTTTCCACTACAATAATCCATGAGTTTTAACCCTTACATAATTGAAAACCTTAGTGTGTCCTTGCGGGATCGCATTTAGAGGTCGCCTTAGAGGTTCGCGACATGGTGCCTTGAAAGGAGGTGCAATGCCTCCATAAGTTCTCACACCCTCGGATTCGAACCCCCAAGGGGAAGCATAAGTCCTTGGGATAGATTCAATAGTTATAATGGAGATGATGGTCAAACAAAGCCCTTTCAGTTTTTATCAAAGGGCCTTGATTCACCATCGATATTGAGTTGAGGCAAGGGCACCTGTACCCCAGAGGGTCCACAACATGCCCTATCAAGTACCGTTTTCTTCCACCAAGGACAAGAGAGAGTTGAGTTCTAGCGTCCACGAGTGTCACGGATGGCGGTGCTGTCAAGGCACGGTTGTAGAGGAAGGCGTGGTGCTTCACGCATCGTGCTTATGACCTCCAACATGAAGGTCCACGTAGTGGTCTTTCAACTGAAGGGGAGTGCTCTTCTATGACAGAAGACACTCCTACCACTTTTGAACCTGTCCGTAGATGACGTGTCATGGGAATGGTTCGAGGAACGATTCCAAGAGCATATATTTTTGAGGAGTTCATTGAGCGTCAGCTCAATGAGTTCAACGCCTTGCGACAAGTCAGTTGCATGGTGCCTGAGTGCGAGGTCCGTTTTAGAGTGTTTGTGTATGCTCCGCATATTTTCCCAGAAAATTAAGGTCAAGGAGTTTCGAGTTAGCCTTATTGTTAGAATTCATCTTCTACTTTGGGTACCAATATTACTAGACCGAAGTAAGTGTGTTGGACGTGTGGGGAGCCACACTACCAGCGCGACTGCCCAGTGGAGAGGAATAGAGTGTCTGGATCAGCCGAACCCACTACCGTGGGAGTTCTGGGCAAGGCCCATCGGATTCATGCATCGGTGAATAACTACCAAGTAGAGCATCATTCGACTGTTCTTGAGACGATAGGTACCATCGTTGACCAGACACTTAGTATTTAATAGATCCCAGTGCTACCGAGAGTTTCATTTCCGGTACAGTGCTAGAAAGGATTGAAGTAAAGGATTTCAAACAGGATGAGTGTAGCTTGTAGAAATGGCCTCGAGGGCCAACAAAAGGTTGGGGGAAGGGTTACGGTCTGAACCCTTAACCTCGGAGAGTTGTTGCCAGGGCCAACCTATGTGTCACGATCTCTAGATCCCCTGACGTTGTGATTGGTATGGACTAATTGGAATCGCATGGGGCGATACTCAATTGTAAGACAAAACGGTTGAGCTTGGTCGATGATGAGGGACAGAGATGGGTGATTGTAGGAAGGAACCAGGGAGTTTCCCTAAGGTTCATCTCTTCCTTACAACTACGAAAGAGTATGCACAAGGGGTCCAAGCTTTATGTGATCCTTGCATTAAACGAGAAGGGAGTAGCAGAAGGTCTAGAACACCTTCCGGTGGTGAAGGAGTTTGCAAACGTATTTCCAGAGGAGTTACCTGGGATGCCGCCAGTGAGGGAATTGGAATTCACCATAGACCTAAAACCAAGGACTGAACTGATAGCAAGAACGCCTTATCGGATGTCGAACCTGGAGTTACAAGAGTTGAAGATGTAATTGAAGGAGTTGCTAGACTTGGGGCTGATATGTCCTAGTGTGTCACCGTGGGGTGCACCTGTTATTTTCATACGAAAGAAGGATGGGTTGTGGAGGCTTTGCATTGACTACCGTCAACCGAACAAGGCTACGATCAAGAATCAATATCCATTGCCGAGAATTGATGATCTGTTTGATCAAATGAAGGGTGTGATGGTGTTCTCCAAGATCGATTTGCGATCAGGGTATCACCAGTTGCGGATCAAGGAGGATGACGTCCCTAAGACTGCCTTTAAGACAAGGTTTGGACATTATGAGTTTGCTATTTTACTGTTTGGATTGAAAAACTCCCCAGGGGTATTTATGAGTTTGATGAACAGGGTTTTCCGCGAGTACAGGGACAAGTTCGTCCAAGTATTCATTGACGATATTTTGATCTATTCTTGGACAACGGAGGATCATGACGAGCACTTGCGCTTGGTACTACAATGTCTGCGAGAGAACAAAATGTATGGGAATTTGTCTAAATTCTCTTTTGATCAATCGCAGATTCACTGCTTAGGGCATGTCATCTCCGGGAAGGCATCGCCGAGGATCCAGCAAAGGTCGAGGCTATCATGGAATGGCCTGCATCGACGAATGTCCCAGAAGTGCATAGCTTCATGGGTTTAGTAGGATACTATTGACAGTTAGTTTAGGGATTTTCGAAGATAACAAATCCAATCACGGAATTGCAGAAGAAAAAAAAGAAATTCGTTTGGACCGAGAAATGCGCGGAAGCATTTCAGAGGCTAAAGGAATTGTTGAAAATAGCATAGATACTAAAGGTCCATGACATGGACGCGGATTTCTTGGTATGCACTGACGCATATAAAGAAGTCTTAGGCGGAGTCTTGATGCAAGACAGACGAGTGATCACTTACATTTCGAGGAAACTGAGAAGGCATGAGGAAAACTATGCGATGCATGATTTGGAGTTATTAGCCATCGTATATGCCTTGAAGGTTTCGAGACACTACCATGTTGGATGGAAATTTGAACTAAATACTGATCATTGTGGACTACAACACATATTTACGCAAAGTGACCTGAATGCGCGACAACGACGTTGGTCAGAATTGCTTAGTGAGTACGATTTCAAGATTACTTACATAAAAGGGACAGTGAACAGGGTGGCAGATGCATTGAGTCGGAGACCACGCATCTTTTCGATGTTGCCTCTTCAGACGAATCTGCATGAAAAGATTCTAACTTTACAGTGTAATGATGACTGGTACAAGGAGGTCGGGGGTTTTATCAGACAAAACAAAATGATGGTACCACGATTTGAAGGATTTTCATTTGATAGCAATGGCTTATTGAGGTTTAAAAATCAGATCTATGTACCATTGAACAACGAGTTGAGGATGTTGATCCTAAGTGAGACTCATAGAGCAGATTACATGGCTCACCTGGGAGTCATGAAAATGAGAGCAGACCTTAAACCCTTATTCTTCTGGAAGGGAATGAAGGCAGACATAGTCAACTATGTGGCTAGATGTATAGAATGTCAGCTGGTAAAGGCTGAACATAGACACCCAACAGGATTACTACAACCACATGCTATTCCGGAATAAAAATGGGAGGTTATTTCGATGGATTTTATTGTTGGATTGCCACTGACGGAAAGGAGACATGACTCGATTTTCATAGTAGTAGACACACTGACAAAGAGTGCTCACTTTATTCCTGTGCTTACGACGTATCAGGCACCTGACATAGCTAGAGTTTTCAGCAGTGAGATTGTGAGGCTACATGGCGTACCTAAGAGGATTATATCCGATCGAGGATTGGTGTTTACTGGATGATTTTGGACAAGTTTCCAAGAGGCCTTGGGAACCCAACTTAACTTTAGTACTGCATATCACCCGGAGACTGACGGGTAGACCAAATGAACGAAACATACCTTGGAGGAAATGTTGCACATGTATGTGATGGACCAACAAAAGCGTTGAGAAGAATTCTTTCCACTAGTGGAATTCGCTTACAACAACAGTTACCAGAGCACCATTAAGATGGATCCTTTCGAGTTTCTTTACGGGCGACAGTGTCAGACACCTTTGAGTTGGGATCGACTTGAGGATAGGGCCCTGGTGGGACCAGAAGCAATCCAAGAACTGGAAGAGCAAATGCAAACAATAAGACAAAGTATTAAAGAAGCCCAGGATCAACAAAAGAGTTATGTCGATGCGCACAGTGTCGACTTTAGTTACGAGGTCGGTGATTGAGTCTTCTTGAAAGTTAAACCACATTGGGACCCTTCGAGATTGTGGAGAGAAAGGGGCCCATGGCCTATCAACTAGCCTTGCCTGATTCCTTGAGGCGTATGCACAATGTTTTTCATGTATCTGTTTTGAGACATTATATTAGTGATCCTACGCATGTTATTGACATGAGTTCCTTGCAGGTATCGGACGAGGGAGCGCTCACGGCTGAGCCGGTCCACATCTTAGATCATCGCGTTTGACGGTTATGACGTCGAATGGTAGATCAGGTCAAGGTCCAATGGGACAATTACAGCCCACACTCAGCGACCTGGGAGGACGCATATGATATGCATCAACAGTTTCCATTTTTGTTTGATAGATAGACATATGATACTGTGATACACTTTATTTCAGCATATATACAGTGAAACTTCAGGACAAAGTTTAGACCAAGAGGGGGTGTATGTAACATCCCGCTTTGGCACGCTAAGAAAACTTATTCTTTGAGGACGCTTGCTCACAAGTGATCCGAATTATTATGCTATTAAAACTATAGATTTTGATTATGAGGCGTTATGGGATGATGACATGTTATTTTACCACTTTGACATAGACAGGTGCTATTGACTCGGTTTTACTTAGTGTACAGGGTTTGGACCTTGAGGATGCAGAGGCATCGATGGAACCCCTTGGAATCTAGATCGAGTCAAGGAGTGTACCGGTGGAGTTTTATTTGTTTTACTGTGATATTAGTGCATCTGATTAGATGATATGATGTGGATATGTTCTGACATGATTTGTTGATGATGTAGGCTGACGATAGCTTGCCAACCAGACTCACATATGGAGTAAAGGGGTCACACATGACTACCAGAGATGTTGAGGGAGAGGCGTGGACAACAGCCCTACCATAGCCTACTAGTACCCCTGTCGTGGCTCGAACTTTAGGTTAATGATTACCTAGCTCAAGAGGACCCACAATGCCGTGAGGGCAGACTGCGATAGTCACTCATGATGATTCTAAGGGGCACGCAATAAGGCGAGGGCCTTATTCCTTAGAATCCCTTAGTCTCCACAAGTTCACCTGGCGAAGTGTTGACTCTAGGGGTTATTGATGTCTACCAATCAATCAAGAGGCGAGTGGCACCCTTGGAGCACGTAGTGCGTCCTGAAGGGCACGTCGCGCAAGGGAACAAATGAGGCGAGTGGCACCCTTGGAGCACCTAGTGTGTCCTGAAGAGCACGTCACATTGATGATGATAGATGAACCTAGATGGCCCAAAGGCAAATAACAGGTTAAGAAATTTTAAAACAATTTCCCTAATTAAAATGTTGCCCCATACAAAATCTAAGTACTAAGTCTAAAATTTCTCTAGGGGTAAAATTTTGTTTACCTTTAAAAATAATAATAATAAAATTTAAAGTAAAAACCACTTGAGTAATAATTATGGTCTTCATAAAATTTTTTAACATGAAGGGAGTAAGAAATTAAATTATTCATAAGAAATAAAATATGTGGATATAAAGAGTAAAGAGGGAAGTAATTATTTTATCATTTGATAATTTAAAAGATACTAAATTAATGATAAAAGGGAAAAGGGGTTATATTCCATACCTGCCTTTTTGAGTTCTAAGTAAAAGGGGAAAGAGGGAAAATAAAAAAAATAGGAAACTAGGGAAAGAAGATAACATAAAAAGGAAAAAGGGGAACTTAAGGGAAAAAGCAGGAAGTCAACTTAGAAAAGACTCCACATTTAAGAGCTTTCTAATTTTAAATTGAATTAGCAATTTCTTAATAGGAAAAGCTTTTAAAACCTATAAGGGAATCTAGCGACACCTAGGAGTGATTCCAGGAGTAACTCTAGGTGGGTGAGAGAAATAAAGATAATTACTTAATTAAAGAAACTAATTTATGGAGGAATGTAGGGGATGGGGGACACTTGTATGGAGAGGAAATTTTAGAAATTTATTTTTAAAACTTTAATTAAATGAGATTTTAGGAAAGAGAGGAAGTGGGAAATTCTATATAATGAAGGAAGGAGAAGGAGAAATGATCATCTTCTATGGGTGTAACGTTACGCTGCAAAAATATCGACTTGACTGATTTACTTGTGGGGAGTTGGGATACCTAGCTCGGAGAGGAGTGGTAGCTCGACCTTGCGAGGTGAGCTGGGATCTAGACGTAACCTCTGGATAGTGTGTGTGGCCCCTTTGCGGCTCGGGGGGATAAGGGGGAAGAAGAGTACCCCTAGCGTTGGCTGGGAGGTACCGGTGAAGTCTCGACGATCGAAAAGCAGGAGAGCGCGGAGCATGGGACGTCATTCGAAGCGAGCGATCAGGCAACGATACGCTCTTTTATTTTGTAGATTAGAATGCATTAGGACTTATGCTTGGATCTGCATATTGATTTGGAATTGGATTGGATGTTTAGATTGATAGCGGGCCCCCTTTTTAGCCTAGCTGATTGTTTGGTTGATGGATTCTCGTGGCCTTCACCCCGCATGAATTGACAGCCCTGTGGTGTTTGTCTGTGACCCTTGCTATTGTTTTCCTTTGTCCCTAGAACGCCAGTCCTCGCCTGAGTAGTCAGCTAGGAGCTTGATCTACGGTCATCGCATTAACGTTAAAAGACCTATGGATCTCAACGCCCTACTTTTCTGTGCGAGGATGGCAAGAGAAGGAAGTTCCCATCAACCATCTACCCCTTCTGATTGTTCTTGGTTGACTGGTGGTATTGCGCCTTTGCGAATGAACACTTCTGCGATTGTTTATCTCTTCCTTTCGTGATCCGCTTGCCCTCTGTGTTGATGAAATGAACTCTGCATTTTTTTTATTCCCTTCCTGGTAACGATTTACACCTGCGTTTAATGTTTCTCTCTGTGAATCTACCTTATGTTTTTACACCTGCGTTTTACCTACGCTCCCGCCGGATTTTACAATGATACTGGCAACCTTTTTGTCTGTGTTGACCATCTTGGACTGCATTTCATTACCCTTATGTTGCTCTATGTTGGACATTAGATTATTCTCTTCTGCGCGGAAAGACGACGAATCCATTGATAGTGACAGTGATTCTAAGATCTGAGTTGGATAGAAAAATCGTAAATTTTACTCTGCGTTCTGGTATAGTAATGTTAATTCTTAACAAATTTTATAGCTAGTATGAGATAGAGATATGTTTGCCATGTTCTAGTGATAACGGATTTGTATATAGTGGACAACAATTTTATAGATGGAGAAATTATTTTAGTGTGTAACCGAATTTATATCCAAACCCGATAACAATGTCATTGTATCACTGTACTTAACTTTGCGAATTCGTGTGTTAATGTGTAGCAGAAATTTATATTTAAATTCTATAATGATATCATGGTATCATTGTATTTAACTTCGTGAATTCTTGTGTTAATAGATAGAATGGATGTTATTTTGTTAATTGAGAAAATGCCCCATCTCTAACTCGGTGTCGGGTCAGCCGCCTGATCTCTATGCGTCTTCCTCACCGGTGCGCCCTTCCCAACCTCGCCTCTGCATGTTGACAACCTGTGCGTCCTTCACTCCATTTAGAGAATGATTTGTAAAGTAACATCTTTTTCAATAGTTCCACCCCTTTTTCTTACATTATCTGTTATTGCATCTATAATTTCACAGACTTATTTGTAATGGACTCCTTGCAATTTTCTGTTAGATTTGGTTTTGTTATTTGCAGACTGCTTTCAAACCTCTATGTTTCAATCTTGCAAACCTTTTTCTTGCTGTATAGCTATTTTTTTTTAGTAATCTCCCATCTTACACAGGAATCTGCTAAGTGATTTTGTCGAGATAACCAAAAACTTTGACTGAAATTGTTTCCCTTTACTTAACGTACCTTAATCATTACTTCAAATTTGGTGGGTCATTGTTCTATTGAAATCAATTGGATTTATTCCCTACATCGCTTAGCCCCAACAATATGCAGTCTCATCATCCTTTCTGGGTCCTGGGGCAGTGCCTTGATTGACATCGAGCACCACGCTGGGTAGAAATAGTAGTCAACGACCAATTGGTGTGTGGACACTTTTGAATGGTTGTGGTGACAAGTCATTTCAAAGAATTGTTGCACGGTCAGTAGGTACATTGTAGCTGCATTTATAGCCTCAATAGATGTGTTAGGTTTATATGACCAATAAACTAAATTGGAAAAAATACGTTTTAATAACTAAAATTAAAAAAATATCATAATAACTAAAAACGTATTGTAGTTTGATATAAGTTGATAATATCAAACAATGCAACATATCTGTGTTATGCAATATATCTATGTTAAAGATTGAAAAAGTAGAAATTGGAAATAATATTAAAATAGAAAATGGAAATAATATTCACTAAGTATGACTCAAATCTAGTATGATTGATTTTGAGTCAAAATGATTATGTTTATCTTTAGTTTAACCAATTTAGATCTAATTTAATTTTGTATTGTGATGTAACAAAAATGATCAAAACCAATTTTTAGATTTAGTTTAACTTTGTATTTGTGATACACCGAAAATGATCAAATCTCTTCAGGTGCAAATATTTCCGTTGAGGGTGTTGTTGTTTATTATAGGTAATGTTGTACTTCCTTGTTCTTGATCTTACTCAATGTGAACTTCTACTAGAAGATATGATTGATTCTATTACTCATGATATCCTTCTAATTCCTACTAGTAGCAATTGTGTAGTTTGTAGATTGGAAACTCAACATATAAGATATTATGATTTTGCTATCTAATTTAGGCATATATTTTATTAAAGTAGTTTAGGGTAACTTAAATAATAATTACATGGTTGAGAACCAACCCCTTTAGTGATGACCCTTTTTCCAATAATCACCCAATTAACGTATCAACTTGAATAGGTATTGTGAATAATCACCTTAGATTAAGTCAAGGTGTACTCTAGATTTAAGGGATAATTTATCTTCACACTTGTTGATTATTTAGGACTCGTCATTTAGGACAACTTATTGTTTAGATAATGAAGCAACGTGTGATCACTTTAAGAGTTGAGTAGTGCACTTACCCTAATAGACACGTACTATGCAAGCTAGCATGTTGATTGTTGAGTTCTATTTTAGTTCACCCTTTGTGAAGTTTATGTCCTTGGTAACCTTACAATAGTTTACCCTTCATGCCTAGACCTCTTATTTAACCTTAGGACTTCTTGGATGTTGTCATGTCATTATTGGATTGTGCATATGTTGAGCGGTGTCTCCATGCTTCTTGCCCACCCCTTGCTTGGGAGCGTAGGTGTAGTCTACCTGTCAGCTATTTTGGCCCTTCACGTGTCAGATTCATATTGAGTTCGTTGGTCCAGCTAGATGCATTGTGCCAAGGTTATTGACGCATTTGACGCCTGGGAACAACACGATTCCTGATGAGGGGATCATGGTGCACCCTGGGGAATAGCGACGAACGAGATCTTGGCCGGAGTAGGTGCTTTTGTGTGAGTGTTGTCGAGCGTGCAAGTTTCTCTTGGTGCAAGTACCGAATGCCTTCGGTCATTAGGCCCGCTTGCCTTGAGGTTCCATTCCTTGTTTTTCTAGGCTGTGATGTTGGGGTGGGGATTTTTTCCCTTAGTCGTTAAGCATGGTCATGTTGCGTCAGGAGGGTAGTCGTCCTCCTTGCCTTTCTGCGCATGTTTCACCAGTTGTCTTTGTGCATGAGTGTGGTGTAATTGTAACCTGTTGCGTGGATGGGGTGCTCATGTTCATCATCAGTGGTGAGGTTAAATTGTTGTTGTCATCGCCTTCTTGCCTCTTATCTCCTGAAATAAAAATAAAATAAAAATAAAAATAAAAATTTCTCCGCTTATTGGCGTAACAATGGGGTCTTTACACCTGGCCTCTTTGCCAACTTCTGATATATCCTGGAACTCTGAAATTGATGCAAATGCTCCTCTTGGGCGAGGTACTAAAGGTTGTGGAGGCCTTGACAATTCCACATTTCGATACGCCCCTTTGCGATCACATGCATGTCCTTTACGAGTCCTATAATATTTGGACGATAGACTAGTATAATCCTGGTGCATGTGCAAGAAAAACTCTGCAAAGAAGTGTCTTGCAAAATAGTGTGGAACCTCATCGTTCCACGACAATTTCCCATATACTGCCAAAAATCTATTATACAGATGTCCGACAAAGTCAAGGTGCTTAAAATATTGCACCTTCAACATTTTATGCTTTGGGATCTCTTTGAAATTGAACATGGAGATGGCATATTCTTTTGAAGTTCTATTTTTTATTGTCTCCCATTTATCAGGACCCATCACCTCTGACTTTCGCCGCCTCATTAGATCGAAAAAACTGTCAGTGGTTGGCCCCATCTTCTGATATGTATCCATAAAGTTTTCCAGTGAATGAAAAATAATTTGCAAACTTTGTTTGCTCTCCTGAGGAATTTCCAAGACCGCCAAATCATTTTCCAACCTCTTTTTAACACCCGAGCATCGCTCAAGTGTCATTGCTTCAGTATTCCCTTCCCAGGGAACTTCATCACCAACATCTGAAGGATAAGTGGATGTTGGCGTGTAATATTTTGTTTCTTCATAACGTGGCCTCCTAAATCCACCTTCACCCTCTGCACCGATATTTGAATCTTCGTGACAACCACTCTCATTGTCTCCCCTTTCTCTAAATTGATTGCCTACACACACATTTGAAAGTAACTTCAAGATTTAACCTCACATAAATTTAAATACAACAAAATTCAACAAAAATAAACAAAAATTAATAAACTTACCAGAAATATTCTTTTGTCCAGAGCTATTCCCTACATTCTCAAGTGTAGGAGTATTGATGTGCAACCTATCTAAGAAGGTTGCATCCATAATACTAGTTTGATCAGGTTCTGTAGTTGATATATTTACAGAATTGTTTTAAAATCTCCTCTGACGAGATTGTTGGTGCTCACTCGGAGTCTCAGTTGAAGAAGGAGTTCCTATTCTTCCTTCTTGAGAATGTCTAGAGCGTTTGAAAGGAATGTTTGGATAATATCGTGTTGACATCACTCCTCAATATCTATCCACAATGTAGAGTTTATCAATAAAAATTCATAGATGTACACAAGTTCAAGCAATTAAAAATGCAAAGATAAATCAAAGTTCTAAACAATTAAGCCACATAGGTACTCGCTCATTGGAAGGCGCAAAGAATGGTCATTCATCCATGAATCAATCAACTAAAAGATAATTAAGGGGTCCATAGACAACATGGCAGATTCTTATCCTTCACTCATCATCGATGCATAGAAAAGAAGGGCATTTGAATCTATAGGTCTTTAGACACCGAATTGACGATCATTGATTTGGCTCCTGGCCGTCTGCTCAAGCATAGATTGATGACTAAAGGGATAAATGTCAGAAAATAAAACCACAAACTTTTCACAATAATCAATAAAACGCACACATATAAGTCATTGAAATTAGAAGTTGGGTTCACCAAGGGATTGTCATTCCACTGAGAGGTTTATCATTCACAATCCACATCAAAGAAGAAAATGCAAAAACTAAAAATTCATCCATGAATCAATCAACTAAAAGATAACTAAGGGGTCAATATACAGCATGGAATATTCTTATCCTTCACTCATCATCCATGCATAGAAAAGTACGGAATTTGAATCTATAGGTCTTTAAACATCAAAGTAATGACCGTCGATTCGGCTCCTGGCTGAATGCTCAGGCAAGGACTAATGACTAAAGGGATAAGGGACAGAAGATAAAACCACAATCTTTTCACAATAATCAATAAAACCCACACATAGAAGTCATTGAAATCAAAAGTTAGGTTCGCCAAGGGACTGTCATTCCACTAAGAGGTTTATCATTCACAATCCACATCAAAGAAGAATATGCAAAAACTAAACATTCAACCATGAATCAATCAACTAAAACATAAGTAAGGGGTCCATAGACAGCATGGAAGATTATTATCCTTCACTCATCACCCATGCATAGAAAAGAAGGGCATTTGAATCTATAGGTCTTTACTTATGAAGAGTTTTTTTTAACTAGAAGGTAGGAATAAAATATTATTTCTAACATAAAAACTCCCATATGATATGGGTTTTCATTACAAAAATTTTCTACTATGAGTGGATATATCACTAGTGTTAGGTCACATGGCCCTCATAACATTATGATTCCTTGTTTCCTCACATAGTTCCTACCATGTTTAAATTATTCCTACATATCCAACACAAATCTAATAAGTTGTCAATTTGAAGTTATAATATATGAATATAAATATCATTAATAAGATAAACATTTAATAACTTTGGTCAATATGTCTGAAGTAATAAATGAGTATAATAATTAGTTCCCATCTAAGACTCTTTTATTTCTATAAATTAGACTTTATCATCCAAAATGAAGTATTCGTTATAACTATTTATTTAGTCAAAGGGCCTCTACAATTTGAAAAGACCACCGAAGACATTGGAAAAGACCACCAAAGTGGGAGACTGGTTCCTTTTTGAGCAGTTTGCTACACAAGTATGTCACTCATGTCTTACACAGAGATGTGACCAAGACTCATGACAATATGTAGGACATGTGAAGCATAGGGGGAGATTTACTTACCCATTATCATTAGGTCTCACTAGATGGTTTCAAGATGTGTTTTGTCAACCTAGTCCAAATATAAATGATTCTTGACAATGAATATTTCTTTCTCTTTTTATTAAATGAAGAACACAATAAAATGCAAAACTTTGCGTGAATTACATAATCATGTTAATCATTGAGTTTTTTAATGAAATTTTTGTTTGAGGCCGTAACTAAGGGAGAATATACCATATCTTGGCCCGACCCACTAACCTAATGAATCTTGATATCTTAGCTAATGACCATTACAGATTACCTAAAATAGAATCAATCTATGAATAGATTGACTCATTATAGAAATACCAACATTAACAATGTAATATAGATTTTCTATTCATGGAAAATATCTTGAATCTTAGCGTTGATTCTTTGTGTAAATGTTTGCTAGCAAACACTTTGAACCTAATCAATCTATGAATAGGTTGACTCATTATAGAAATACCAACATTAACAAAGTAATATAGATTTTCTATTCATGGAAAATATCTTGAATATTAGTGTTG
>ML780681.1:1499159-1521370 GCA_009831015.1 Picea engelmannii
CTGAAGATCCTGGCTCATACTTTTCACATATGTTTGGGCAGAAGATCTTTTGATGAGGCTTTTTCATGCTATCACGGATTTAATTAGCGTTTCCTTTTCCTCGCATTTTCTGAGCTGTAAGCCTTTCGGCGTTCACCAGCTGCTAGTTAGCAGCTGTGCTAGTTTATGATACTTACAAAAGAATTATTTATATGTTTAAATGTTGTTTTGTTTAAAATTAATTTTTTTATTTATATGTTTAAATATGATTTTGTTTAGAATTAATATATATTTATTTATATGTTTAAATATAATTTTGTTTGAAAATAATGTATTTATTAAGTGAATACATTATCACATAAATTATCTTTGGATCGGGATGTAAAAATCTTAATCTTCAAAATCTGGAAAGCAAAAATCTTAATCTTCAAAATCTGGAAAGCAAAAATCTTAATCTTCAAATACATTATCACATAAATTATCTTTGGATCGGGATGTAAAAATCTTAATCTTCAAAATCTGAAAAGCAAAAATCTTAATCTTCAAAATCTGGAAAAAAAATTCGTATGATTTAAACGCTTACTAACTAATAGGAAGAACATCGGTGCACTTCTTTGTCTTTTCCAAGTCTTATGGGAATAATTTAGTATTTGATAGTCCCAAAATCTAGAGAACGGTGAGATGGGTGATCTATCAAGGGACGTGGGTGGAATTTGGTGCTCGATACAGAATCCATAAACTAGTGATTAGCACAGAAAGGTTCGAGATGTTTATCAAAGTCTAAACTCCATAATCATTTAATTTCTCCCTACATCTACTTTATTAATTAACACGAAACAAAATTGTCATTTCTGCCCCCGTCATGCATTATGCATTAGCTTAATTACTTGTACAGTGCACGGTTAACATTAGAAGCAGGTATTAGTATTAAATTTTTTTATAACAATCCTAATGACCATAATCCTAAATTAAAACCTTAATCTTAATTTTACCTATTTATTATAAAAGTGATTGATATAATCTATAAACTTATATCAATCACCTTTATATTGTGGTTGTGCTATTTTATATATAATTTAAATATATAAAAGTGATTGATATAATCTATAAACTTATATCAATCACCTTTATATTGTGGTTGTGCTATTTTATATATTCCTTTATATTGTGGTTGTGCTATTTTATAGATAATTTAAATATATAAAAGTGATTGATATAATCTATAAACTTATATCAATCACCTTTATATTGTGGTTGTGTTATTTTATATATAATTTAAATATATAGACTTATAGTTTTATTTAAAATTAATGTGTTTTTATTGCACTCCATTTATACATATATTTAAACAACACCTTAAATATCATTTCCTACATATAATTATTTTGTTTATGTTTATATTCACTGTGTAAACCCTCCTTTGGTGCATGCATTTGAGTATTGCATGTTTTCAATTTTAAATTATATGCATGTAGTTATTTTAAATTATATGCATGTTTTCCATTTGTATACATGTATTTTTATAGGCTTATGGCCAAAATTAATAGGTTTTTAATCACAAATGGTATTTTAATGGACATGATTTAACATGCTCAAAATATTCGTAATCTTCGCAATAAATGAAAGGTTTTGATTTGAAGCATTAACTTACTTGCATGACAAAAAAATGTTTGTTTTTCATTAAAATGACTGTTTAAGGAGATTAATATTAAAATAATGGTTCGTCATTCCACTTTTTTTTTATCAATCCACTATTTTTGTATGTACACAATGTTGATGAATGCAACTATGTGAGACATTCTCCAGCTTACAAACCTGTGAGGTGTGGATCATTGCAATTATGTTAAGTCTTTATCTCAACTTACAAACTTGAGAGAAAGCTCCTAAGAAGGGTATGTGGTTCCTTCCCGAGACAGACCTAGGGATGTAGAGATGACCTCCTCCATTCAGAGAGTGAGAAGAAATCGAGATGATTATCCAATGGTAAAGGCGATCATATGAGTTGGAGGTGCATGTGGCTAAGTACAAGGTGAACGTGTGAAATCTCAAAGTGTTGGGTGCATCGTCATGTGAACAGAAATGAAGATGATGTGTTAGCCTCCTCTGAGCAACAGAGTTGACGAGAAAACTCTAGATGATTCTCCTGTGTGAGGTAGTGGGAAAAAAGATCTGTACAGTGGATGTGCCTGTGGATGAGCACAAGTGAACATGTGTAGATCTAGTCCTTTTGTGTAATGTAGTGAGTGAGAGCTATGGCATCCCTATGGATGTGCCCCTAGTGGATGAGCACTATCGGGTGTATCAGATCCTTTGCTATATGTTGTTCAAGAGTCAGACCTGCCTATAACCCTAATTGTTATGTAAAGGGTATAGGCCGACCCCACCTTAATATGATTAATAAATAATGTAAAAGATAATTAATATGGTTAATATTAATTATAATAACAATAATAATAATAATGTAACTTAGTGAGATTGTCCTTGTTGATCCAATAGCCACTTCAGTAGATAAGATAAGTCTAATATAAATAAAGGGAAATTCCCCATTGTGGAAACATATATTTCTTGTGAGTTTGGAAATTTCAACAAGTACACTTCTTTGGTAAAAGGTGCACACCTCTCTTGTGCGCTAGAGTTATAGGGTTTGAAGCACCCTCTTGTGTGCTAGGGTTTATATTGGTGGAGGTATTTCTCTTGAAGAATATAGAAAAGGATTTGGTTTGGTTTTCTTCCCTTGTTGAGAAGGGTTTCCCAGAGTACTTCTTGTGTTCTCGTGCATGGTGCTTCTTCTTGTGATCTTGGTTGTTGCAACATTAGTGTTTATGGTTAAGTGAAATGTTAAAATGAAATAAACCTCATGATTAACCTAGCTTATGAAAAATCAACATGTTATTAGAGTGTAGGTATTGAAAGAACCCATTGCACAAGCATCCACCAAGTCTCAACACACCCTTTGTACAACAGTACGACCCTCCTAGGGTTTCCAGAAAAATCTGTACGACCTCCTTTTCAGTGGTGATTTAGCCATTAATACTTGTATGATGGGGATAATTTTGGCATAGAAGAGTATGACCTCTTCCAACACATCTCCAGAAGCTCTCAAAATGAAATTCGGAGAAACTTTGATTTTTGGCCCTAGGGTTTCTAGGGTGCCGAAATTTCCCGCAGAATATTAATTCTGGATTTCTAAAGAAACATTCTCCTAAATCAACAAGCATCTCAGTGACATTATCAAATTGATTGTTGGCAGTCATAAGTCCAAAATAATCCAAGGTTTCTAATTTAACCTAATCATTAGGTTTTCAAATCGACAAGTATTTGAAGAAACCAATCAAATGAAGAACATAACATTAGTAGAAGATGGGCTTGATGGAGCAAGCAATTTTAGCCCCTAGAAATCAAAGCTTCTAGTCACTCTTGAAGAAGATGATCTCTTGGATGTGACAACTAAAACTCTACCAGACACAACTACAAATATAGAGAAGAAGATGCCAAAGGAAGAAAAATAATCATCCACTATGTAAGAGATCATCTCTTGCCCTGTATTGCCAATCTAAAGACACCCTATGATATGTATAAAACCTTCAAAGGAATGTTTGAAAGTGACAACACTCTCAAATATCTTACCTTAAAGAGCCAACTTCAAAGTACCAAGATAACGAAGGATGATATAGTTGCACTCTTCTTTATGAAGTTATGAGAGATTAAAAAACAACTAGAGACCATTGGGGAAATCATGTCTGATAGAGAACTTGTCTTAACCACTCTCCAGAATCTTCCAAAATCATGGGATCCTTTCATTCAGAGTATTAGTGGAAGATAAGCTCTACCAACCTTTAAGTGCCTATGGACAGATTGCACTCAAGAAGAACTTAGATTTAGAAATAGAGGAGTGGAAGATTCCTGAGAAAAAAAACAAGCTCTTGCACTTTATACAAAGAAGGGAGGAAAATTCAAAAGAAATTTCAGGCAAACATTTAAAGGTGAAAATTCTCCATCAAATCTAGGCTATCAAAGAAAAGATGCCTCATAAATTTAGTACTTCATATGTGACAAGTATGGACACATTGCAAGGAACTGTCCAACCAAGAAGAAGGAAAGAAAATATGCTTCCACCACTAACATTGATCCAGATCCACCTCAAAAGAGTGAAGATAAGAGAGAGGAGAATTACTTCCTCTATAAGGACATGACTACAACTAGGTAAATCAATTGATCTCTAAATTTACAGTTGATTGCATTTTTTAAATAAATAAAGGATATGATTCCTAGTAATGGAGCTCTCAAAGATTTGGACCATTATCCCTGGTACAGGAGTCCAAACCATATTTTTTCATCATACAAGAAAAAGAAAAAACAATGTCCCTGTAAGAATGAAAGCCTTTCAAAAATCCATAAAATCTTAGATGGAGATTGACAGTGAGACAATACCTTCTCCCCCTTCAACAGTCCAGAGGGAGACAAACATTATTCCATTTTATCCAATTTCTCCAGTTGATATGTTCAGAGATATTGCAGTAAGGCATAAAAGGCCTACCTAGACTCACTCTGTAAGAGGCAGGGAAACATACAAGCCTCTCAAGGCACATTCCAAGAAAGCAAAAGAAAATTTCAAGCTATCCTTCAGTCATGAGCCACCTTATTGATGTTGAACCTCCTTGTCTCAGAGAAACAACAAAAGAACATGTATGGAAATATTCTATAACAAAAGAATACCAGTATACCTTAAAATTGATGTATAAAATATTATTCAGAGACCAGAAGGGAAGTCTGTGGTAAATTCCAAGTGGATCTATAAGATAAAACATACTGCTGATGAAAGTGTCGATAAATACAAAACAATACCTATAGCTATAGGTTTCTCACAAACAGAGGGAACTACCTATGATGAGACACTTGATCCAGTAAACCCAATACAGTTCCATCCATAGTACCATCCATGATTTAGTAACTATATTAGATGGATGGATTCTTGATGAGTTTTGGTTTTAGCAACAATGATGCTCATCCAAACCTTTATTATTACAAGTATTGGTGACGAGAGCCTGACCTTGATGACTTATTTAGAAAGTCTTATTGTTGAACAAAAGTAAGTTTTGACTTTTGATTTCGAGATGAAGGATATGAGTATGATGCACCACTTCTTGGGATAGGAAGTATGACAAAGGACTGATGAGTTTTTTCCTAAGTCAAGGAAAACATACAGTGGGAATACTTAAGAAGTTAAGTATGATATAATTCAAAACCATCATGATGGAAATTAATGATAATGATTCAGAAGAGATTAATCCACAGATGATTGGATCACTGATGTATCTGGACTTGATTCATGCCATGCAATGAGTATGGCTAGTTATTCCATCAATTAACCAAGACAAACTCACTAGAGAACTGCAAAACATATATGGAGGCACATTTGGATATGGCCTAAGATATGCCTCCAGTGTGAACTTGAGTTTGTAGGATATGATGATATAGATCGAGCAGAGAGTAAATTGTACCAGAAGAGCACATCTGGTTGATGTTCTACCATGAAGTTTGCCATGGTTTACTAATACATAAAGAAACAAAACTCTGTGGCCTTGAGTACCATAGAGGCAGAGTAGATAGCATCGAGTGTGCGAAGCAATGTGGCTTCACAATCTTCTGACATATTTACTTGACCATGAGATGGTTCCTATGATGATAACCAAGAGCCGTGTGTAAAGCTCCATAAGAACCCAATGCTTCCTGATGGATTGAAACACAACGAGATGGAATATCCCTATATCAGAGATATGATGTAAAGGAAAATCATACACATGCAGTACCTTCCTACACATGAGCAGATTGCACATATCTTCACCAAATTAACTTCATGAAGAATGGCTCCCTAGTTGAGAGGGAGTTTCAATGACTCCAGCTAGGAAAAAAATCAAAATAAATCCATGTGAGATTCGGCATCATAAATAATGCATCCCTAGCTGAGAGGGAGTGTTGATGAATGCAGCTATGTGAGACATTCTTCATCTTACAAACCTGTGAGGTGTGGATCATTGTAGCTATGTGAAGTCTTTATCTCAGCTTACAAACCTGAGAGAAAGCCCCTAAGAAGGGTATGTGGTTCCTTCCTGATAGAGATAGGAACGTAAAGATGATCTCCTCCGTTCAGAGAGTGAAAAAAACTCCATATGATTATCCAATGGGAAAGGCGATCTGATGAGTTGGACATCCCTGTGGCTGAGCACAAGGTGAACGTGTGAAATCCCAAAGTGTTGGGTGCATCTTCATGTGAATAGAAATGAAGATGATGTGTTAGCCTCCTATGAGAAACAAATTTGACGAGAAAACTCTAGATGATTCTCCTGTGTGAGGCAGTGGGAAATAAGATCTGTAGAGTGAACGTGCCCATGGATGAGCACAGGTGAATGTGTGTAGATCTGGCTCTTCTGTGTAATGCAGTGAGCCAGAGTTATGACATCCCTATGGATGTGCCCCTAGTGGATGAGCACTAGTGGTTGTATCATATCCTTTGCTATATGTTGTTCAAGAGTCAGAACTGCTTGTAACCCTAATTTTTATGTAAAGGGTATAGGTCGGCCCCACCTTAATATGATTAATAAATAATGTAAACGATAATTAATATGGTTAATAATAATATTATTAATAATTATTATTATTATTATATTGTAACTTAGTGAGGTCAGCATTGTTGATCCAATAGACACTTCAGTTGATAGGGAAAGTCTAATATAAGTAAAGGGAAATTCCCCATTGTGGAAACATATCTTTCTTGTGAGTTTGGAAATTTCAGCAAGTACACTTCTTTGGTAAAAGGTGCACACCTCTCTTGGGCGCTAGAGTTCTATGGTTTGAAACACCCTCTTGTGTGTTAGGTTTTATCTTGGTGGAGGTATTTCTCTTGAAGAATATAGCAAAGAATGTGGCTAGGTTTTCTTCCCTTGTTGTGAAGGGTTTCCCATGATACTTCTTGTGTTCTTGTGCATGATGCTTCTTCTTGTGATCTTGGTTGCTGCAACATTATTGTTTATGGTTAAGTGAAATATTAAAATGAAATAAACATCATGCTTAACCTAACTTATGAAAAATAAACACACGAACCGTATCCCCACTCTCATGTTGTTCCACTTTTTTCATCGTGGAACTCTTTCTATATGTACGCAAATCAACATTGATATGTAGATATATGAAAGGTATGGAAATGACATCCATATGTAGGCATGTAAGAAGTATGGAAAAATGCCTTCATTGTTAGAACACAATTTTGCTTCACCTCATCCTCGTCTATTGTTCCCAAGGCATTTTGTATCTTATTCATTGATTGAGGTATGCGTTCCTGATCCATTGGAGGCAGGGTGTGAGAATGCATTTTCCCAATGTATTCTGTATCCAATTGATCGATTGGGGTATGTGTTCGTTATCTAATGGAGGTAGGGCATGAGAAGGCATGGAATTTCATATTTCCTTTACCTGTCAAATGAAATTTGATCACCGTTATTTGTTTTTCATACCTGTCAGATGACTATCAAATTCTTTTTCATTATTATTATATTAAAATTCAAATGATTTTTATCACAGAAATTAGCTTTGGATCTGGTTGTAAAAATCTTAATCCTGAAAATCTAGAAAGCAAAAATATTAATCTTCAAAATATGGAAAGAAAAATCGTATGATTTAAACGCTTAGTAACTCACAAGAAGAACATCGATGCACTTCTTATGTGTCTTTTCCAAGTCTTATGTGAATAATTTGGTATTTGATAGTCCCAGAATCCAGAGAATGGTGATATGGGTGATCTATCAAGGGGCGTGGGTGGAATTTGGGGTTGGATACAGACTCCATAAACTAGTGACCAGCACGAGCAGAGCAAGGTTAGAGATGTCTACCAAAGTCTAAACTCTAGAATCATTTAATTTCTTCATACACCTACTTTATTAATCACCACAAAAAATAATGTCATTGCTACACCCGCCATGCAATAGCTTAATAAATTGTACAGTGAAAGGTTAACATTAGAACCTGTTATTAAATTTTTTTACACGAACCTTAAATTGTTAGACCTAAAATGGACGGTTTAATTTTTTTTTCCTATCATGATTGACCTGCCACTGTTATATCCACCTACTAAATATCTCTTGAAATTAAAAAAATGTACAAGTTGTTGTCAAATTCATGCATGGGCGTGAAAATGGAAGATTAGTTGCATCATTTTCATAGGAGTTAGGCAGGCATTGCAAGAAACCTAGTTTGTACAACTACACAACATACTCTCATCTTATTATTTTTTTTATGTTTTTTAATTTTAAAATATGTGCTATCATAATAACTATTTACGGGATGTTGCATGGTAGCATAATACTATTTTATTTTCTCATGTTTTTTAGTTGCTATGTTTTTTATATTTGGATACCTTTCAGGGCTATCATTGAATTATTGTGTCTTTTGTACACCATGTAACTAAAAACAAAATCTCTCATTTAATTGTCATGATTATTTTCCTACAATGTTTGTAATTATTGTTTGATAAACAATATTTGTAATTTGTAAGTTATATGTTTAAAGTCACTATTATATTTAAATTATAAATTTGTAACATTAGATTAAGATAATTCTATCCATTGTAGTTTTATCTTTTAATTCCGTGTTATTTAAAATTTCAATGTTTTTAGTTTTTACTATGGCTATATATTAGGGTATATCCATCTTGACTATGGATCTATCATATGTCAAGAGGCATCAAATCCATCGAGATTTAAACTTGTTTTAGAGTACAAAACTTGAGAAAATGTTTGCATCTAGAAAGATTTGATATCTTTGAACACATGATGAATCGAGAGTTAATACTAGTTCTTTACACACACACACACACACAGACCACATGTCAACTACCTAATACGTAAAACACCATTCAAATTTTTTAACCACTAGTGTAGATCCATTTTAACTCTGGATCTATCATGCCCCAAGAGGCATCAAATTCCTCGACATGCACATTTTTTTTAGAGTACAAAACTTGAAGAAATGTTTTCAAGGATTTGATGCCTCTAGATATAGAATTAAGATGGATCTACATTGGTACTTAATACACACACACACACACACACACAAGAGAATGTGTTTCCTCCTTGGAGGTCACAAGTTCATGTTGAAACTGTTCCAACCAATTTTCCATGTGGTTGCATGCACATTAGATAAATTTAGATTGTCCATGCATGCACACTTCAGTGAAAAATATGTGTAACTGATGGATCATGTTGTAACGAGTTTGTTTAACCATATAACTAATCCTATATAACAAGCATACCTATAGAGGTGTGAAGAGCATTATGGTGGAGTGCAGTGTGTATGTCAGGAGAGGATGGTTGAAAGAATGTGTTGGCTATTGTAATTATCCCTTGAATAATAAGAATATCGATTATCATTGCCTGATGGTTTTTTCCCATATTGGGTTTCCACGTAAATCACTATGATAAATTGTGTGATTGTGTTTCTTAGTTTATTGCTTATTTATGCTCAGTTTATGCTTCCGCTTCCTAACAAGTGGTATCAGAGTTGGTTAGCTGAGCGCAGAGTTGAAGGATCCGCAGAGGAAGTCGTCGGTCACTAGGGTCACTGCTATAAAGAGGATGATTGGTCTTCTTGAATGGGAAGGGGAGATATTTATATTCTTCTTGAATAGGCTCTGTGGGTGGAACGATACGCTTAAGTTTTGAAATTATTGCACTATGCAACTCATGGATAGAAAGCGATAAACATGGAAGGGTATGCACAGGAAACAAGTTTTGGGATTATCACACTCTGCAACTCATGGAGGGGGAGAGATAATCGTGGAATGATCATCGTGGGAAAATGTTGAACATAAGTTTGGGTGGTTTTTTGTGTTAATGGCGAAGATGTAGAGTTCTAATTTTGAGGTGGAGAAATTCAATGGAAAGAAAAAATTTGATCTATGGAAGCTCGAGATGCGAGATCTTCTTGTGCAACAGGGATTGCAAAAGTCTTTACGCGGGAAAGTCAAAGAAACCAACAAGCATGACAAAATAGGGTTGGAAAGAGCTCGATGTAAGAGCCCTTAGTACCATTCGTTTGTGTCTGTGAGATGAAGTGTTGTTTAACATCATTGGAGAGGATAAAAAAATAGGTTTATGGAATAGACGAGAGATTTTGTATATGAAAAAGTACTTGAAGAAAAAATTCTTTTGATTTGTCAATTATCTATTATGGAAGTAAATTCAGAAGATGAGGAAAAGACAGTTACACTATTGTGTTCATTGTCTGATTCTTGGGATCATCTCGTTACATCTATGTGGTTTAGAAAAAAAAATGCCATTGATTATGATATTGTTGCGGGAGCTCTGTTGTCTAAGGAAATGAGGAGAAGATCCAGTAAAGAAACCTAAAAAACAAAAGCAATGGTGGTGAGAGGTCGATCTGCAGAAAGAGGGAAAGATCAAGGGGGTACATCAACATATAAATCAAAAGGAAATAAAAGTAAGAAGAAATGTTGGTTCTGTTGAAAATCTAGGCATCTCAAGAAGGATTGTTGGAAAAGACAAAATGCATCCAAAGAGGACTCCATAAAAGAAGCAAAGGAAGCTAATTTAGTTGAAACAAGTTTAGGTTCTGGTTCATGTATGGTTGATGAGTTATTGTCTACTTGTGATGTTTCACATCAACACCAACATTGGTTTTTATATTTTTATGCGTCCAACCACATGTGTCTTCATATAAATTGGTTCTCAACATACCAATCTATTGATGATGGTGTTGTTTTTATGAGAAATTATTTTTCTTGTAAAATTGTTTGGGTTGGTAGTGTTTGGATTAAAATGCATGATAGTACTATAATAACATTAACAGATGTGAGACATGTACCTAAACTTAGAAAGAACTTGATATATTTAGGAGTTCTAAATTTTGTTGGTTACGGGTGTACAACTCAAGGTGGAGTACTAAAGGTGTCTAAAGGAATCTTAGTAGTTGTGAAGGAAAAAAGGATCGGGAACCTTTATTGGGTTGAAGGACATAAATAAATCAAGCAGTGGCAACATATGAAGGAGCAAGTGACTCTTTTAGTGATCAGGGGATCAAATTTTGCTCAATTTTCAAAGTGCTCAGAATACGACAAAAATAGTGCCATTGCGTTCGTCTCATCTTCCTGATTCCGGCGATATATTTACTTTCTCAAACGGAGTCCGTATGGAGAAGATATCGCGATCTGTTCACCAAGGCAAATAGGCAAAATTTTTGGATGCTAACTGTACCTGTCCGTACAGTCTGTACGGTGACGTGGCAGGGCCGTACGACCGTACAGATGGTGACATGGTAGGTTATTATTGGTTGTCAGATGACGAATAGTAAGTTGAAACGTGTCCGGTTGGTGGCGAATAATAAGGAGACACGTGGCCCAATCCATGGGTGCCACGTGTCCCCCATTTGTTTGGTTCATATTGCTATATAAAATGTAATGGGAGTCCGCAGGGTTCGACCCCGGGACCTCCCCCCACATATAAACCTTTATATAACCGTCCGACCAATGCGCCCATAACTTGTGACTTAATATATAACCCAACACAATTGTTATAAAGTCGTTGCAATATATGGATGGGCGGGGGCCGGGCCGGGGCTTAGCCCCGGCCCGTGGTTATATGAAACGATATGTGACCATGTTGTAAGGCCCAACGAATGGCGCGGAATATATAACCAAAGTTTGTATTGTATTTACATACATATATATCGTTGTATAATAGCGCGGGTTGAAACATAACCCGTGGGTTTTAACCAATGGTTTAACACACGCGGGAGTTCCAATGGTTATGGCGGTTTAACCACTTGTTTGCCTAGCCCAAGGTTCCATGCGCCATGTGCCCAGGTACCGAGGCGGTTAGGGGCTGGCACGCCCTTAACCATCCTACGATTTGCACCGTTGGCGTGGTTGCGTTCGGTGCTGGGTTTTTGCGCTTAAATGAGCATGTGAGCCAGGTTTGAAGAAAGGGGGTGCGAATTGTAGAACCAGAGACAACAAGCTTGAAGAGGGAGACTTCCAGGAGGCCTAACTTCTTCATTTTTCGACCGATTGAGGTGCCAAAAGAGCCTAGACAAGGGTTTTGGGACGTTGGGAAGCCATTGGAGCAGTCGGTTTGTCAGTTTGAGCATTGTAAGACATGTTTTTGAGCACTTTTTCAGCAATTAATAATAATGATCCATTGGAAGCTGGACCAGGAGATGTAGCCCATAAGAGGGGTGAACTCCTTTATCAATTGTCGTGCACATGTGTTTATGTTCAATGTTTATGCTGCTGTCTATGTGTATTTTTCATAAGTAATCCTTAAATTTATGTGTTGCAAATTGATCCTGTTGCTTTAAACACATAACATTTAACTTGCAATAATTATTCAAGTTTTTCAAGTCTTCTTCATTTTTAGATCATTTAGTTTATGGAATCAACATTTAGGTCATATGAGCGTAAAAAGGATTAAGGTAAGGGTTGATCGTATGTCACTTCCAAGTTTACAGTTTTTGAATTTGAATTTTTGCAACTATTGTGTTTTTGGAAAATAGTGTAGACAAAAGTTTAAAACAGGAAGAAATATAAGAAAAGGTATCCTTGATTAAATTCATTCATATGTTTGGGTACCATCCCCTATGGTTTATTTTGAAGGATCGTCATATTTTGTGAAATTTATAGATGATGAGTCCAGAAAGGTTTCGGTCTATTTACTTAAAAGAAAAATAGATGTATTTAATACATTTAAGAAATTTAGATATTTGGTTGAAAAGAGAACTAAAAGGTCAATCAAGTGTTTAAGAAAAGATAATGGAGGTGACTTCACATCTATGGAATTTGAAAACTATTGCAAGGAATCTAGGATTGAAAGACATAAGACCACAATTTATACTCCTAAGAAAATGGTGTTGTCGAACGCATGAATACGACTCTTATAGAGAGAGAAAGGAGCTTGCTCAGTAATGCCAAGTTAAAAAATGAATTGTGGGAAGAAGTAGTTCTTACAGTATGCTATCTGATAAATCGATCACCATAAACTACAATAAACTGTAAGATTCCAAAAGAGGTATGAACAAGTCATACATATGATTATTCAAATCTGAGAATATTTGGTTTTGATGCTTATGCTTTTATTTCTAAAGATTAGCGTTCTAAGTTAGATCCTATATCAAAGAGACATGTATTTGTTGGTTATGGCGATGGAGTTAAGGGGTAGATATTGTGGGATCTTACTAGACACAAACTCATCATAATTAGATATGTAGTATTTGATGAATCCTCACTCACAAAATCAGATCTCGTAGATGTTGAAGTGAGACAAGAAAAGGTACCACAAGTTTAGCAAATTCAGTTAGAGAATCAACCATCTTCAGAAAAGTAGGAGCATCAAGAAGTTTCAGAAGAAGAAGATGAAGATGCATAAAATATACAAGAAACTCTGGATATGCCTCAACCATCTTTAAGGAGATCTACATGGGTGAGGAATCCTCCTACAAGGTATGACGATTATGTTTCATCCGTGGCTTTAGTTTCTATTGATGGAGAACCTAGTTGTTATCAGGAAACAATTAAGGTATCTGAAAATGTTAAATGGAAAGAACCTATGAAAGAATAAATGGATGCATTAGAGAGGAATAAAACATGGGACCTAGTAGAACTTCCAAAGGACATGAAGGTTGTCGGTTGCAAGTGGGTCTATAAACTGAAAAAGGGAGTTGATAATAAAGTTGAAAGGTATAAAAAAAATCTGGTAGAAAAAGGGTATTCTCAAAAGAAAGGTATTTATTTTCATAAAATATTTTCACCAATTGTGAAGCTTGATTCAGTTCGTGTTGTGTTAGTACTAGTTGTTTTACTTGATCTTGAGTTAGAGCAGCTAGAGGTTAAAACAATGTTTCTACATGTAGATTTGGATGATGATATATATATGGAACAACCAAAAGGGTTTGTTCAGGATCACAATAAAAGGTTTTTTTGCAAAATCAAGAAGTCATTGTATGGCTTAAGGCAGTCTTCTACGCAATGGTATAAGAAATTAGATTCCTTCATGGTGAGCCTACATTTTACAAGAAGTGAATATGATCACTTTGTTTACTTTAAAAAGTTGGAAATGACATATTCATTATTTTGGTATTATATGTTGACGATATGCTTGTGGCAAGAAAAAACATGGTTGAAATCAACATGTTAAAGGCTCAACTAGCTTGGGGGTTTGATATGAAAGATCTAGGAGAAAAAAAACAAATCTTAGGCATGGAGATACACAAAGATAGGAAAAATGGTAAGATGTGGTTATTACAATAAAAGTATGTGGACAAAATACTTTTGATATTCAGTATGAATAATGTGAAACTGGTACAGATCCCTTTAGCTTCCCATTTCAATATTTCTTCAGGTTTATGTCCTAGTATTGACGAATAAAAGGATTATATGTCTCGTGTACCATATGATAATGTAGTAGGAAGTTTGATGTATGTGATGGTGAGTACTAGACCATATATTTCACATGCAGTTAGTTTTGTCACCAGATACATGGAAAATCTAAGTAAAGAGCCCTAGGAAGCAATGAAATGGGTGCTCCGATATCTTAGAGGCACAAGTAATTATTTTATCACCTATGATGGTTCTAGTGATTCATTTTGTGGTTATGTAGATTCATATGTTGCAGGCGACTTGGACAAAAGGAGATCCACTTCAGGATATGTCTTTATTCTTGTAGGAGGACCTGTTAATTGGATGTCAAAGCTTTAAAATCTAGTTGTTTTATGCACTACTGAGGAAGAATATATGGCTGCTTCACATCCATGAAAGGAGGAAATTTGTTTTAAAGGTTTGTTAGGTGAGTTCGAAAAGATGTAGGACAAGGTGAAAGTATTCTACGATAGTCAAACTGCTATTCATTTGGATAACAATCTAGCTTATCATAGTAATACTAAGCATATTTCTATTAAATACCATTTTGTAAGACAATTTCTTGATGAAGGGGGAGTGGCTCTGGAAAAGGTCCATACAAAAGTGAATTGTGCAGACATGTTTATGAAACCAGTTTTGTTAGAGAATCTACGATCGTGTTTCTATTCTCTTGGCTTGTAGAAAAGGTGATGAATTAATTAGGGCATGAGTATCAAGTAAATTATTGACAAGGTGGTTATTGTTGAAAAGGTTCCAACCAATTTCCCATGTTGTTGAAAAGGTGCCAACTGATTTCCCATGTGGTTGCATCCACCTTAGCTAAATTTAGATTTTGCATGCATGCACACTTCAATGAATATGTTGTGTAACTCATGTATTAGTTCGTAACGAGGTTGTTTAACTATATAATTGATCCTATATAGCCAACATACCTGTAGAGGTGTGTATAACAATGGAGTGCAGTGTGTATGTGAGGAGAGAATGGTTGTATTCCAATGTTGGCTATTTTAATTCTCCCTTGAATAATAATAATATAGATTATCATTTCCCCATGGTTTTTTCTCTTATTGGGTTTCCACGTAAATCACTATGTTAAATTTTGTGATTGATGTTCTCAGTTTATTGCTTGTTTATGCTTTGTTTATGGTTCTTCCGAACAATCCAAATCTAGAAAGGGGTAGGGGTAGGGTATGTATACCTTCCTTTATGGTGAGCACCGAAGGAATTGCACATCTCCCATATCTGTCATATTCAACACACCATTCAAATGTTTTAACCATAAGATTTTTTTAATATATATATATATATATATATATATATATATATATATATATATATATATGTGTGTGTGTGTGTGTGTGTGTGTGTGACATTGAAATGTTTACTTGTTATTAATATTCTTTTAAATGACATGTGTTAACTAGATATTAAGCATTGAAGGAATTACACATCTCTCTCTTTGTGAGAAGTAGAAAGCACCTTTGAGCTTAATATTTTTTCTATTACTTTCTCTATATGGACTTCTTCTAGAATTATTTTACTTAAGGTGGATATTAAAATATTTTATTTATAGATGACATTGAAAATATTTTTTTGCCATTAATATTTTTTTAATGTTACTTGTCAACTCCATGTTAAAAACTAAAGAAATTACACAACTTTCTCATACTACTTTGTAGAAAATATGTTTATGCACAATGAAGTTTAAATTTAGACCATTATTAATATTTCCAACTTTATTAATCTCTTATGTTTATGTTTAATCTTTTTTGTACATACATTTAATCTTTTGTTTACAACGTTTACTGTCGTTATATATAAAGTTTCCATCACTTGTTTTCGTTAAAATTATACATGAATGAGAATGTGTAAAAAAAATGAAGAATCTCCTTTGAAAAGGGCATGTTTTATAACTAGTTCTATAGAATCTCCATTGAAAGGAGTCTAGGGGGGGGAATAGTTTGAGTCATGTAATCTATAGGGCGTGATACAACCAGAAGCCTGTATCTCAACTACAGAAGGGGCGTATCGAAAAAAGAGAGTGGAGTGGTGGGTTATTGATTTCTGAGTGGTCTGGGTGGAGGAGCCCGAACGGGCTCTTCGTCCAATGCTCTGCCGCTCACGCGCCTCCTCTTCTACAAGGAACTTCAACCGATTCTGGTTCACGTGGTGGAATTGAATTCCTTGCTATTATGGAAGAATCCTCGTTTTAAATCATTTTAATTAATTCACTTTTGCTTCAAGTTTAAATAATTTGTTATCCTTCGTTTTTAATTCATTTCGGTTTTGTTTACTTAATTCATTTTTTATCCTTTGTTTTTTTATTTCGTTTAAATTTCAAATTTGTTTAGTTAAATTTTTTTTTGATATATTTTGTTATATATAGGGTACAGTTTAATTCCTTCCTATATAATATCTATCTGTTTGATAATGAATATGTTTAATATCTTAAATATGTGTATCTCTTTATCTTATTAATATATTTATATTTATATATCTATTTGATATTTTAATATATAAACATTATAAGGTGAAATTCGTTTAATTAACCGAATATATCCTTGATTGAAAAAATAAATTGGCATATAGACATCTAAATTATAAAAAAAATATTGTAGGTAGCGTGGAGAGGTAGGGTTGACATCATCATGCACACAAAAATTTTCTACCATCTCCATCTCCTTTCAAGCTATAGTTTTGTACCATTTCAAATACGAAGGGCCACGCCCCTAAAGTTCTATCCCAAATCACAACGATTAGTTTTCCTTGGGAGTGCAACACAACGACCTTTTGGCTTGGTGGCTTAGCCAACCCAAGTTTACTAAATTTGGACTACATCTCCTCACTTGGGCTCACCCATACTCTTCCCAAAGCTATAGGTAAGTTAAGGATCAAACTTAACTCTATTAAAAAAGTTTCACAAGGAAAAGTCAAAAGTATACACTTAACAATATGGAAGTTAAGGGACATGTCATTAGAAGATGCAAATCAGGCGACACAAACCATGCCTAACACCCAAAATATTTATACAATCTTCACAAGTGTTACAATGGAGTGCTCGACTTAGTTTACAGATTCAAAGAATTTTGCGACATGATTTGTGACATCCTTTCCCAAAACCCAAGTACAAACACCCCAAGTCATACATAGATTGTCCCTCATACAAAATATGCATACTTACGAGGATTGTTCCAAGTATACCCATGCCTCGGTCCACCTGAAGTGATCGTAGGTCCTAGGTTGCTCCCACCGTCCATTCATCTCCCTCTACTTGATCTGAGGCTTGTTGATGCAGACGTCACCCACGGCACTCGTCCCCTTCCACCAGGACCTTCTCTGACTTTGGCCCGAAGAGCGTAAATGCTCCTCTAATTCCCTGTCGGGAATTCTTTACCCACAACAACTCCTTACTGACCTCCCTTACCAATCGGGAAATCAGAATTCGCAATATCGCGAACTCTGTAGTCACGCACCTTATGTCTCACGATTCCCTGAATCCCGATACGGGCCAATCACTGACTTTCTCCCCTTTTCTATTGGATCTCTCCCTATCGGGAAATCACTCCTCGCGATATCAACAATTTGAATTTCCCAACTCCGAACCCCGATGGGCCGATTCCCCAATACACGTGTGGACCTGAAGTCTCCACCTTCTATACTTCTATCGAGTTTTCAGAACTCACAAGATCGCGAATCTTGATATCGATGGACTCGGGTCTTACCTTTTCCCGATCCCCGATATGATGACACTTGTACTCCACCAACACCTGTGGTCCCACACTGCCACGTCACCGTCGGGATATCGCAGATCGCAAATCCAACATGCAAGTGTTCTCTGTCGTTGAGAACCCCGATTTTTCGAACCCCGCTCTTTGGGATCTCGTGCCACGTGTTCCCACGGAAAACAACGGCTCCAGTTGCATCGGGAAATCGTTAATCGCGATTTAAACAGGCATAAAACTCCTGTCTCTATAAACCCCAATGAGCCGAATCCTGATGGCTCTTGGCTCCTCCCTGCGACTAAGGCATAAATCCTGCACAACTCCTCCAAGATCTGGCAGCTGTCGGAACTTCGCTAATCTCTCTTGCGAATCCTGGCCGTCGATTTCTCCTCTTTGAGGATTTTCCCCGATCTAAAGATCCTTCCTGCTTGAACCTTCTTCGAACCACCTCCTGGGCTCTCTTCCACGGTATCACGAAGGAACTATCCCTCCTGAGCTTGTCAACTCCAATTCCTTCAGAGAGACTTTGCACACACTCTTTGTGCTCGACCTTCAAAAACTCCCCTAGTGTTGAGTTTTCCAGGCTCTGTGCGCCTCCGGCAATAGTAGTCTCTGCCTTCTTTTTCTCAGATTAACAACTGAGACTTTTAATTCTGCCTGTGCGCTCTTCGCATGGCTTCCACAATAGCCCTATAACTTCTGGGTGAATGAGAATAAGTGTTTAACTATCGAGCCTTCATCAACGCACTCTTCCGGATGAATTCAACTGCACTCTATGCAGGAATCTCCTGGCTCAGACAGAGAAACAATTGAAACTTATTGTCTTCTCTCTCTCTCAGACTTCAGTTTGAGACCCTAAAATCATATGCACGGCATATTCAAAGCAAATGCATGACCAGAAAGTAAACATTCATGAGCACATAAACAACATACACAGAGAAACAACTCCATCCATGAAATTGAATCAAAGACTCTCTTCTATTAATTCAATCTGTACATGGATGTTCTCTACACATTTCTCTGCTTGCTCTCCCTTCTGAATGCTTGATTCTAAATTCTGTTACAATGTACAAGTGAGGGTGTCTATATCCGTTTTCCCTCTCGAAAACTGAAACTGTCTAATCTGAAAATAAAATCCTATCTACCTACGTTAAATCTATTAAATGCCTTCCTATCTACTAAGGATGAGAGCTTAAAGGCTCAAGGTCCCCTTTACAATACAAGTGCGCCATCTCTTAATAATTCATTGAAGACTTGCGCAACAATCCCAAAGCACTTTTCAAAATTTTGGGTTTGTTTTCCCAACTGATCTTCGCTTGATGTGCTGGCTCACTTGCTGAGTTGGCGATGCTCCTGCATCATACTCCTCGGCTTGAAAACTTTCATGGGCTCCTGTCCATGAGCTCCTGCACGGTCTGCCCATGTTTCTGTATCACTGCTTTGTTTTCCCAGCTAGCATCTTCCACTGGGTGATTCTTCCACTTGACTAGGTACTCGAAATACTGCTTTCGCCTGGTCTTCTTTCCCACTCACTTGTCCAGTATGCACTCCATCTATGGCTTCTCTGCAACTGGTAATTGCTTCTGCCACTGGATCACTGGTTCCTCAGTTCTAGTCTCTGCTTCTCCATCCCTGTATGGGTATAAATCCAAAACATTAAATATTGGAGATATCCCGATGCCATCCGGCAACTTAATTTCATAAGCATTCTCTTCGAATTTCTTTAGGACCTTGCATGGCCCAATTTTCTTCATTTTTAGTTTTTTATATGTTCCCCTTTGATCCAGGTGGATATCGGTGGCCACCCACCTTTTCCGACTGGCTCAAAATAGTTTTCTGGCCATTTTGGCAATTTACTATTTTTAGTAGTTTTTCGGGTCCTGAACTTCTGGAGCCGTTTTGAGGCCCTAAACGACATTTTGCGGTTGCAAAATTCCATCATGGAATTTTGTCAAAAATGTTGTAGTCCTCGGATAGATCTTTCCAACGAGCTATCATACGCCTAAAACGGAGATTGTATGCAAAAGTTACGACCCTGGGAAGTTGATGCACCAACTTACCCAAACGGGGCCCACATGACTTTTGGCGCTTCATCTCCTAGGGTTAGGCTTTTGGATGTCTAGGACTTTTGGCATTCCCATCTATTGTAAAAAGGCCTTCCGAGCCTCATTGTAACCATCTTCTCACGGATGCGAGTAGCAGCCACATCTCTTCTCAGAGATAAGCTACCGGCGCCTTAGCTAGTTTATTTACATTTTGTCTATAAGCATATTTCAATCATTTTCTATTAATGAAATGAAGTCTTATTTCCGCTGCATCTCTGCGTTTATGTGTATTTCTATATTTCATTGTGTTCCTACATAAATCCGGATCAGTGGTATCAGAGCGGTCTGCTCATTCTCGATCCTTCTTTGCATGTCCCCAACGAGATCATGGTATAAGGAGTTGGGACTCGATCTGGTTAAACCTTTGCGAGATCAGCCTCGCAAACCCCGACGACCGCCCATGGGGGAAGAAAAGAAAGATGAGGGAGCAGGAGATCCTATCAAAATGTTGCTTGAAGAGGCCCTCGAGAAACAAAGGAGCGCGATGATGGACAACTTTTCCCAGATTCTTCAACGGATTCCGACTGGCGGTGCATCGACATCCAGAAGCCACTCTGGAGGTGCCACTCCTTTTAAGGTACATGTAAACTTCAACATTCCAATATTTGATGGCCAAATAGATGTAGATGCCGTAGATAGATGGTTGAATGTGTTAGAAGGATATTTCTCATTTCATGAGTTTTCCGATCGAGAAAAGATTATTTTCGCACTCCTCAAAGACGCCCCCCATGTCAAGGACTAGTGGGAAACCTACTCGGAGCAAGAGGGCGAGGGAGAACCCTCTTTGTTTTCAGCCGCACCCACTTGGAATTCTTTCCGAGATGCCATCAAGGAACAATATTATCCCGTGGGGAGCTATGAGGACAAATACATACAATGGACTACTTTGCGGCAACAAAGGGACCAAGANGAGAAACATTTGGTGTTAAAGTACTGCAGTTGTCTGCATAGATACATTCAGGAGGAAATGGAGTTCCTCGACATCTCCTCACTTGGTGTGGCATACCGACATGCTGCCAAGATTGAGCAGAAGTTCAAACAGAAGAAGCGAGACTTTGGGTCTGCAAATCAGAAGCATGGGAAAGGTACTCCCAAACCGCAAAACAAAGGACCAAGCCAAGGCAGGGTAGCCCAGGACAACCTGCCAAATCCATAAGAAAAGAACAACACCACGAAGCCAAAAAATGACACGGGGAAGTGGTGTGAGTTCCATAAGAGCTCCACCCACAACAAAAGTGAGTGTCGGGCCAAGCAATCACTGGTAGCTGAGTTGAAGGCTTTTGAATCGGATGCATGCTCCGACTCTGAATCAGAACCTGACAAGGGGAATGACAAGGGGAAGCAGATTATCGATGCGGAGCCCAATGGCATTGTTGCCACCACAAAGATCTAGAAGGAGGAACCAGAAGATCCAGAGGAGGTAGAGTGTCTCTTCCATTCCAAGATGTGGGTAAAGGGTTCCCCGTTGCAGTTCATTGTCAATAGTGGGAGCCAGAAGAACCTCATCTCAGTAGAGGTCGTGAAGCGGTTGGGCTTGCCGACCATAGCACACCCACAACCATACACCATCAGGTGGTTGCACCAAGGACGGGACCTCCGCATCAATCGACAATGTCGCCTTCCCTACAACATCAAGCCCTTCATTGATGAGGTATTATGTGAAGTTGCTCCTCTTGATGTTTCTGATGTATTATTAGGCCAACCCTACTTGTGGAAGCGACATGCTATGTATGAGTCTAGGCCTCGTGCTATTATTATCACTTTGGGCAATAAGCTGTACAGGATACCGGAGATAGAACCGCCTACCACCATCTCTTTGGTTACTGCAAAACAATGCAGCAAACTCATTTCCCAAACCAGGAAATTTGTTTTCCTGATGATCCGCCCTCAGGGAAAGTGGAAGACTGTGGCCATGACCTCCAGACAAGGCCCCACTGCACGAAAACAACAGATGGATAAGGTCGTGGAGGAGTATGAGGACATCTT
>ML780681.1:1534768-1548378 GCA_009831015.1 Picea engelmannii
TAACAACAACATATTTGTGAAATGCTTGGTGTTCATATAAACTGGTTTTATGTGTGTTATAGATGTGACATAAATATAAGATTTATTTTTAATCAATTTATTAAAGTTTAATAAAGATTTTGTTTAATATCATCTTATAAATTTTTAACAAATATTTTCTTAAACTTCAAAAGTGATTTTTTAATATATTTGTTAATTCATTAAGAAATTTGTTTAAGATAAATTTCTTAAATATGAAAAATATCATATCACCTATTTTAAAAGACAATTTGCAACATATTTCAATACATATTGTGTATTTCCTATTTTTAAGTATCATACGAAAAAAAATCATATTTTATTAATCATGAAAGAGTAATTTTTTCCCTTTTATTCAATTCAACCTTTTAATGTTACAATGTGACATAATATTAGACTTTCATGTATCATTTTTCAAGCCATATGATTTATATATTCATGGAAAAGCAAATAGATTAATGAATACATGTTTCGTCTCTCTCTTATATAACTTAACAATGCCAATTCTACATTGTTATATATGCAATTCTAAATTGTTATATATGCATGTGTCATATTGAAATGTAATTTAAGAAGATAATTGTTAGTTTTCTCTTATTTAACTTAACAATGTACATTATAAATTGTTATGTATGCAAGTGTCATATCAAAATGTAATTTAGGTAGAGAATTGTTAACTAGTGTCATAGGATGACTTAATAATAATTTTTTATTTTGAAAATTTACAAATATACATCGAAGTGGTTGTGTAAAATTTGATATTATATTTTTTCCCAAGAATGTGTTTTTTTTTATATTTATGAAAAAAATAAAGTAGTTAGTGAACCCATGTTTTTTCTCACTTTATTATATAATTTAATAATGTTCCTTCTAAATTAAAAAATGCACTTACCAATATCTTATGTCAGTTTATTAGATTTATTTTTACAAATATAATATTTTTAAATAATTAATCAACATCATAAATTTGACATAACCCATGATGAATGTTGCAATTGGACAAAACCATTAAGGAACATAGTAGTTCCAAATAAGTAAACTAATATGAATATCACAATGCATCATACTTTTGAGGAACATCGCAATGAAGCAGAACCCTTGAAGAACATTAGGAAATGGTAGAAGCCTTGATGAATGTTGGAATGCAAAAAAATCATTGAGGAATGCACAATTTGACATTAGTAAAAAAATATGAACATCACATTGCAACATAATCATTTAGAACATCATAATCAAACATAAACCTTCTCGAATGTCTCAATGCAACAACTTTTTTGGCGGAATTGCAATTTGATGCAACCATTGAGGAGCATAGCAATTAGAGATAAGTGAAACAACATGAATGCCACACTATAACATACCCATAGTGAAGCTTTGTTAACCATAGTAATATTGACACTCATGGTCAACCATATTCAATCATGGTCAACCACAGTCAACCCAAGTCACCCATGGTAATATTGATATACACCTTGAGACATAAGCTAACCCTTCATAAATGTCACAATGCAACAAAAATAATGAGGAACATAACATGTCCTTCTAATTTGACCAAGATGAATACCACAATGCATCATGACCATTTAAGAACATCTCACTTAAACATAACCCTTAAGGACTGTCATAAGGTGTCATGGGCTATACTGAACATCACAAATGTAACCTCAAATGAACACACAAATTCGACATATATATATATATATATATAGTGGAGCATCAAAATCCTACATATCCCTTGACGAATGTCGCAATGTAACATAAAATGAGACAAACATCACAATGCAACATAACCCTAGAAAATGCTACACTATGACAAAATTCAACCATAATCCCTTGATGAATGTCACGATCCAACAATACCCTTGGTGAACGTTGTAATGTGGTACAAACCAACATTGGAGTTCATGAATTTTGAAAGGTGATGAGCATAACCCAACACCACAATGTGATGAACATAACCATTTGTTACTTTGTGATGAAAATACTTGTCATCGTAATGCAACAAATAGAACCCGATGTTGCATTCTAACATAGCCGTTGATGAATGTTTCAATGTGATGAAATTCAACCATAATCAATCATGTCCAAAATAAACCATGGACAACAAAAGGTAGTCATGGTTTTACATAAGTCAACCATGATAAACAATGCTATCTTCAACAACCTTTGAGGAACCTCACAAACAAACAAAAAATTCAAGGAACACCACATTATGACATAAACGTTGATGACCATAGTGATTCTACATAAGTCAACCAATATATGTTTCACTGTCACTCAAAAAAACATAACCCTCCACAAACATTGTAATGTGAATAACATTAGCAAACATTGCAATGTGACAAACATAACCCAGTGTTGCATTATGGTGATCATGTTTGACGTTGCAATCCAACATCACCCTCGATAAACGTTGTAATGTTATAAAATTCAACCATAGTCACATTGGTTTGCATAACCCAATGTCTCATTGTGATGAACATTATCAATGTTGCAATGCAACAAATAGAACCCAAGTTCGCAATCCAACATAATTTAATGAATGGTTCAATGTGACGAAAGTCAATCATAATCAATAATAGTCAACCATGTCCATAAAGAATGATGGAAAACTATAGACAATCAATTAGTTCATGATTAACATGGTCATACATGGTTAAAATGGTCATCATGGTCAACATGGTCAAGGTCAACCATGGACTTTGTCATCCATGGTCTACATGGTCATCCATGGGTAGGGTATTTTTTAGGGGTGAAATTTCGCCAATTGACTATTTTTGGCGCTTTTATAAAAAAAAATATTAACCAATTTAATTTAAACAATTTCCCTATTTTTTACATAAATATGATTAAACTAATAAAATTCACTGAAGCTTTACAAGTTTTAATAGTAAATTATATGTTTTTTAGTGAATATTCACCTACATACCTACATGTATGATTTATCAAATTGAATACGTGGAATTATGTATAATTTCATTATTAGGAAGAGACCCAAAACAACAAGTTGTGAGAAAGTTACCATTTGGAAATTCAAATTTTGGTCAGACCTGGTAAAATAAAATGTAGTGAATAGACCTAGGGAAGGAAGAGGTAGTGAGTAGACCTGGTGAAGGTAGAAGAAACAAGCAGACCCAGTGAAGCAAAAAGTAGCAAGTAGACTCGATGAAGATTGGTGAAACTCACATAAAAATATTGGTGTCTCTTGCTAAGTTGGTGCTTAGCAGTGGGGATTGATGTCTCTAATAGATTGGTTTCTACAAAGATCATTAAATGTAGGTTGGTTCTAGTCAAATAAAGATATTGGTGTCTCTTTAGAAGTTGGTGCTTAATAGTGGGGATTGGTGTCTACAAAGATCTCTAAGAGTAGGTTGGTTCCTACCAATATTTGTACCAATGAGAATTGGTGTCTCCAAAAGGTTGGTGCCTACAATTATTTGTAACAGCAGGTTGGTGCCTACAAGGAATTATAAAGAGAAGTTTTATGGATTTATTTGGAAAGGGTTTCCACATAAATATTGTCCTCCATGTTTTGATTGTTTTTTTATAGTTAATGAAAGTTTAAAAAAGTAAAAGATTGTCTTATATTGATTCAACGACACCTCTTAGTATGCGTGTGTTATAAAATGTCCGTATGGATCTGATGAATTAGATGCACCAATGAAATTTCTATATATATCGACCTTCTCTTATTGGAAAGAAGAAGATCCAAATCCCTTTCATTCATGGCAGTTTTCCAATATGGATTCCCTTTATCCTTTGCATAGGATTGAGGGTTATATTCCTAAACTATGTAGCAATGCATGGGAACTACTAGTTTTTTGGTTGTGAGAACATGTGGATTTACCTCAATTTGGTATCTCACCCTTCTAGGATTGGTAGGATCATCTATAATATATTCATCTGTCCATAAGATGGAGTATGCTCGCTTGGGTCTTTGATATGGCTCATCATATGCATGCTTAATATCTTCCAAATATGATTTGGAAATCAAATATGAAATCTGATCTGATTTTAAGGAGACATCATCTCGAATGTCGAGAATAAGAGGATGTGCAAAAGTCTTTGCATGTGGCCCTTGAGATGCATGCATAGGGAAAGATGAAGTCTCTTTATGTGGTTGTTGAAATGCATGCCTGGAGCATGCAAAAGTATCTACATGTGGCTCTTGAGATGCATGCACGGGAGTCTATGCATGTGATTCCTAAGATGCATGCATGTAAGTTTCTTCAAATTGAGATTATTGTTCTTCTGATCGATTTTCTTTTGGCTTTGTGTTGTCAATATCCTACATGGATTCTTCACAATATTCATTTATCCCAAATAGGTCCTCCAATTCGGTCTATACTTCATTTGAAGTTGAGAGTGATACAACATGGAACTGTGTTTAAGGAGAAACAAACATGCAGATAAGTCTAAAATCCATATCTTTTCTATTGAGAAAATGATATTACTCATCGACAGAATCACAATTTGTTTATGTTTTCAAGGTTATTCGATACAAGCCTCTACATATGAGAAGAAATATAATCTTTGGATTACACTCTAAATAATTGTGCGTCATAAGAAGTGTTGACGGAAGAAATTCCATTCTTTCTAATTGCTTCAATATTATGTACTTGCAAATGAGTTTTGATGCACCTTTCTCCTAGCAACTTGTTGGATTTGATACCACGTGAAGTTTCGGTGAAACATGCACAAAGGACCTAGAGAGAGAGAGAGAGAGAGAGAGAGAGAGAGAGAGAGAGAGATATCAACGAATTGTATTCCACACTCTTTCCATTCTCAAAGAGTGATTAATTTATAATAGATATAGGATACATGAGTAACTAATGCACCCTAATAGTGATATAGAGAGATATTGACACTCACCGACAAAAACTATAGTGAAATTCGACCTAGACCTAGGTACTAGACATGCTTCCATTAGTTAACTGAATGAAACAAGTGGAGTGGAGGGGAAAAAATTAATGCACATGATATTCACCTTCCTAGCCTCATGCACGTGATAAAACCAAGGTTGTCGTGCATGAATCTACACCACTAGTCTAATTGAAGTGTAACTAGGTCAAGATCAAATTTTCCAACTGATGTGTGACTGAGAAAATATTGAAGAGGATATAACATCCTATTTTAGTGGGTAATATTTGCATCTAGGAGAATATTCTCATCTATGGATGGCACTCTCAACATTAGACTAGTAAAATTAGGAAAAAGGTGGGTGTGAGTGTGAAATATCTCTAATAATACGTAGATGTCATTTACATTTAGAAGGAATTTTAGGTTGAACTTCATTAAAGAACAAAGTCTAAATCACTTACATAAAGTCATAAACAAAAAATTTAAAACCATTTTTAATACTTTGACATTTTATAACCCGAGTCCATTCAAATACTAATACTAGGAGTGGACTTCTTTCTTGGTATTCATTTTTTAACATGAGGTGTTGGAAGAAATATTATTGATAAAAATAAATAAAAAATAAACTAAATAAAACTGATGCAACTTTTCATCTTTTCAAATTGAATCAGTTGCTTATGAACTCTATCGGATAAAAAACTAGCATAATTGAACATGACTTACTGTATTAACTTATAAAAAAACCCTAGAATCGTTTCATCACAAGAATATATTTTTCATATCCCAACAATATGCACACCATTGATATTATATCATTCATTTATTTTTTGAATAAGAAAGTATCTAATGAAAATTTTTGATTTGGTATATATTTGTTTTCTGGTAATAACCTTCTAAGAAAAGATTTATTTTGTTCCATTTACAAAGAATTTAATACATTTAACACTTTCTCTTCATCAATTTTTTCCTAACTTATTGGTAATGATAGAATTTCAGGAAAAAAATCTTGGGAAATAAAAAATATTTCATGCTCCCCACTTTTGTATTTTACAATTCAATTTTGAGAATCATAACACTAAACACACATATTAAAAATTCTAGGAAACTAGAATTATATGGTACAATAACCTATGCAAAATGAAATTCTCTGATTTGGATCTCATATGTATTTCCTTGAGATCGTAATAGGGATTGGATGAAAAGTTCCATGGAGGTTTTATTAGTTAAATAAGTCTCGAATGCATCTTTTTATTTGTCAATAAAATGTTTGAAGGAAGGGTTTTATGAATTGGGTTGTTGAACATATTTCAATCATTTTATAGGTTCCATATTTTAATTTCGATCTCGGTTTAACCCCCTTTTTGTATTTTAATTTTCTTTTAGAGAGAAATAAAGATTACTAAGAAGATTTCAATTGCACTCTCTATACTTTGCCATGCCCTTTTCCATTACTAACATGTTCATTATTATTTTATTTTCCCTCAAAGAGAAGTTGGCACTTATTAAAAAATTATCAACGACATGTGTATAATAAATAATATAATTAAAATATGATCTGAAAAACCATGTGTTAAAAGATAATTTGATTAGAAATATGACATGTACCTACCTATTTGAAGATCTAAACTACCAAAATACAATGGAAGGAAGTGATGTGAAATCAAAACCACAAGTGGTATGAAGATGCTTATAACCAATTTTTGGAATTTACCTTTTTGTTTCGACAAAAATCGTATAATGCCACGTACTCCTCTAGCAGTTTGGTGGTATGAGGAGTTTTAAATCTGTTAATACTCTTGCATTTCTAAATCATGAGAGCTCTCCTATCCATCGATTATATTTAGATTTAGGTTCTATTACTTACGTGTTTTAGTGCTCACGCCTATATATTTTTATGTTTTTTTGTAATGTTGTAGGTCATAAAATGCTTAATTCAAGATTTTTTTCATTAAAATTTTGAAATGTCCCCTTCTAATATGAAAAATCAAAGTTAATAAGGGAATTAAAGGTTGATGAATCGTGTAAAATAGAACATAAATTCCAAGTTACAACAATTCTGAATCATTTCAAAGACATGAGTATATAATACTTTGTAGTATGCAGAGGGAACATGGGACCAATATAGGCCTCAAATTTGTCTTTATATGAAGAAAATGAAACAGAGTATACCACTAGTGGGTCACACACATAATAGAAACCTATCTTTTTTAACAAGATACTCATTCCCCAAAAAATATTTTAAACTCTTATTTGTTCTCTTTTGTGCATAAATAAATATGGAAAAAAGATGCAGTATATAAGGTATCAAAACCAAAACAAGAGACATAGCTATGTTTTTTGTTTCCCCTTTCACATTTAATTTTCATAATGCAAGGAGACCGAAGAAATATTGTGTAGAAACCCCAAACAGACTGGAGGTAAGATGACCATGTAAACACATATGTTTCTTACAACTCTAAATTGGTTAGAAATTAGACTAAAAAAATTCATTTTGGTGATAGGGCATGTCAACTCAAAGTTATCTCACTTTGTATTAGTCATGAAATGAACTAGGAACAAACTAGAGGCTTAATATGCAAGGGATTTGAGACCAAAAGAAGTATAAAACTCTGTACACTTCTATATTTTGCCAAATAAATGTGGCTAGGTTCAAATGTGAGATAAGGAGTAAACGATAGGATGAAATTGAAGTGAATGGAACTCAAACAAATCCATTTTAAACAATTTATTAATGAACAAATAGCTACATGAGTTACATTGTCTATATACATTAGTAACGGGGCTACACAATGAACGCATTGTGGGGTCGACCGCTCATTGGATGCATAGGTGGGGTCAATATCTCCTTGGATGGGTATACTCCTTTGTGCACTCTCCTTATTGGTGGGTGGGGTCGATATCTCCTTGGATGGGTATACTTCCTTTTGCACTCTCCTTATTGGTGGGTGGGGTCGATCTAATGCAAATTTTAGTGGGTTTCTCCTCTGTGAACTCTCTTTACCGATAGGTCAGGTTGATCGAATGAAAATTTCAGTGGGTTTCTCCTCTGCACACTCTCGTATTGGAAGGTGGTTTCGATCAATGTAGTGGTCAACGTGGTAACTAACATTAATCACCATGTAGTGAGCCAACCATTACATCATTACCAGGTGCATGATATTGATTTGATAAACACTATTCACCATCGAACAAACATTATGAAAAGGAAGTGATCCAATTATTGGCTCACTACATAATGCTTAATGTTAGTATTGGTCAATGGATTTGAGATTGAGTTTATTTGTTCAAGGGTTTGACGCCAAAGTGTTTTTTATGTTTGAATTTATTTATTTATTTTTGTTTATTTTCTATTTGTTATTTGTTTGTAATATAATTTATATTTATATTTGTATATAATATGTGTTATATAGTTATATATAACTCCTTTAACCCTTAAAACCCCTTATCCCCCTAACCATTAAATACCCTAACACATCAATCCCTAATTCCTAACCCTCGATCTTGAACCATGTCCAATTTCCCCCAAAAATATTATCTATGTTAATCCTTGTAATGGCTACCATATGACGTTTGCAACGAAAACATTATATTTAATGCATGGGTAGTGGTTTTGGAGAATGTGCATGGTTCCTATGGTGGATGAGGGTGGATGGTTAGAAAGTTACCAAGGTTAGTGGGTGGAGGGTTAAAAAATTGTGGTAGATTATCAATATTGACTGATAGTTGAAATCAATCAACACATGGTCAATATGGGTTAGGAGGTTATAGGTTGGTGGGTTATGAGATAAATCAAGTTCAATGATTTCTAACCAACCAATGATAAACATAAAATGACATAAAACTTAATAACACACATAATTAACCCATACAAGAAAATACTTTAAAGAGAATAAATCATAGAAAATATATAATCACATACCTTGACCTACATTTCAAAAATTCAATATCATTGATATTCTTCTTTGTCCAACTCCAAATATGTATCATCTAGTTCAAAATTGACGTTGGAGGGATTGGGCATACCAACATCGTTATCATTATCATTTTTTATAATTTCATTGTCGATATGATCATCAAAAACATTTTCATCTACATATAGCTTAACTTCTTCGACTTCTTCATCTAAAACATCTACCTTCTCTACATCATCTTCTTCTTCCGTGTCATATTCTTCCACTACATTATACTTTATAGAGATTCCTATTGGATCATATATAACAACATATTTTTCCTTCCTAGAAACTAATTTGGTTGCAAGAGAAAGAAAATTACATGTAGAGGGGAGCAACATTTAACTCCAATAAAAGCCCCAAGGGTGAAAATATTCACGTGGAGAGTAAAATCTGTGGGGAAAAGGTATTTATTCCTATGAATGGTTTAAAAATGCAAGATGCTCCCTAAGGAATATACAAATCTTTGATTCAACTCATCCTTAGGAAAATTATGAATCAACATAAGAGTGATATTTCTAGTGACTACATGAGGCTAGTTATTCATTGGGTTGAAGACAGGGCCATATATGTCCATATATGGGCTAACAAATTATATTATGCCATGAAATAAAGTGAAAAAAAGAATATTAAGTTTAGTTTCCTAGGTACACTACAAAAAAATTCGAATTAATCGACATGATGTTCAAACAAACCCTCTTAAAACTTACATCAGGAGATAAAAATTAAAGAAAAACATTGAGGAAGTACCCGAACGGACTCCATTAGATGGTGTGGAAATTTTTAGTGATACATATACCAAAGATGAAGTTACTACTGTCAGGGTTTTAATAGACCTACATGTATGTATGAATGAAGCTAAAGAGTAGTAAGGTGTGGACAATTCTACGGAAACAAACAATGATGATTTTTTTGCTACTTTAGAAAGTATAATTGATAGAATTCCTCCTAAGAAAATGAAAATACTTGAATATAATGTCCCTGTTATGGATGATTCAACATCTACAAGTTTAAATGTGCAGAGTCCAGCATATGTTTTTGATGGCATATTTGTTTTTACATTATTTGATAGAATGATGTAGTACCAACTAGTTGTAAAGGATGAATCTTCCTCTATATTCAGCTGGAAGGAAAAGTGAAAACTAAAGGACACAAATATTCTTGAAGTCATGAAGGATATTGTAGTGCTTCAATCAATAATTGTGTAGCGAGCACAAGAATCAACCAGAACAATAAACAACAAGGATCATATTATTGATAGATTAACAATTGAGGTATCCATAATTAGATAGAAATCTCTAAAGGATTTTGATATTCTCAAGGAAATGTTCGAAGACAATAAGGATAAATATGAATACATTATTAATAAACTTCAAGAGGAGTTGAGAATTATATTAGAGGTGTTGGATATATACGTCAATTGTAAATTATAAGTACTCCATATGAGGATAAATTAAATAAGAAGTTGAAGGAGAAAGATAAATTAATTGAAAATTTAAAGGTTGAATTTGAAAATAAATTGTAAGAGGAGAAAGAGAAGCATGAATAATAGGTTGCAGAATATATCAAAACAATGGCCAAATTAAGGAAAAACTTTGATAGAAAATACAATAAGTTGAAAGAGAGATATTTGGAATGTACCAGGGAAACATTGAAGATTATAGAACATGAAGAGAAAAATAAATGCATAGTAGGTAAGGTGGAAAGGGTAAATTAAAAATGAAGATTATAGAACTTGAAGAGAAAAATAGATGCATAGTAGGTAAGGTGGAAAGGGTAAATTAAAAAAAAAAAATCTAGAGTGAAGGTGGAAAGGATGAAGATATGGGTAAGGGTAAAGGTAAAAGTCAGGATAGTCCAACAAAACAAATTTCTTCAATTGAATTGGAGAAGTCCCTACAAATACACGAGAAGAGGTTCGAGGAAGCTCTCACATCCAATATTGCTATAGGTGATCTCTATGCCTCATCACCAATAATTAAATCATTGAATACATAGCTAACTGAGACATAGGAAAATATTACAAAGCTCAAAAAGGAACTCTTGCATAACTTTAAAGGACACCATTTGGGATGTAACATGGAGATACAAAACTTGAAATTCTAAATTACAGATTTAGAGATGATTTATAGTGGCAATTACAGAGGCCCATAGTTGGGGTGATACCATTTTTTTCCACTACAAATGAGAAAAAATTGAAAGAAGCATAACTTGAGAATGAAGTATGAAATGTAGGGGTCAATTATCTGAAGTTCAATCTCAAATGAAATAAAAAAATGAATATCTTAAAAGGAATGAACAAGAACACTCAAAAAAGTATAAAAATAATATGAAAATGTTGAAAAAACTATAAGAAGATAAAAGGAAATTGCAAGAAAGATTGGAAAATTATGCAAAGAAAGCTAATGAACTAGATAAACAATTAAAACATGTTTTCGCTGCAACTCCAAAACAATCAGAAGTCTCTATAAAAAGAAAAAGAGACTCTCCTGTTTTTTTCATCTCAAGAGGAGGGCTTGCAAATAACCTCCCAAGCAACATAGAGTTATAGAATAGAATTGTTTTATATACAATGTCTATGTAAATACATTTAAATATTTAATCTATATCGGTATTTCAGCACTTAATTAACAATGTATTTCATTTTATTCATTTAATGAATTTAAGGCCATTTATAGTGTTCATTTTATTTTTGACAATCTTGCATGTTTAATGAGTTGACTTTTTTTCAAATGTTTTCTCACATTCTGCAACTTTCTCCACCAATTCTCCACCAACTTTTCAAATGTGATGGATTTCATTTGACCACTTTCTTCTAGATATTCAAGGTAGTGAGAATATGTAGGGTAGAGGGCCGTAATGAACGTTGTGAGAGGGAGATATATGCATTGATTTACTAAGTTAAAACAATAGGGTCATCATTATTCAACTCTATCTTGAAGAGCTCCACCATTAGTTGTATGAGTTCCAATTCAGTGTGTGTCATACAAATCACTGAATCTCTTCAAAGCACTATAAGAATCATTAATAGAAGCAATATGATGACTCACCTGTTCACTTACTGTTATAGAGATAACATTCTTCTTTGACTACTACTGCTTAAAAAATTCAATTCCACAGATCATTGAAGATCAATGTTCTTTTGATATTTCTATACAATTTTCTCTTTTCTAGTCAACACTACGCTAACATGGTAATGAGAGAATGCATTTTCTGCCGCTTCTCTCATGTGTAGCAACAACAACCTTGTGAACTAATAATCAGGTAAATGAGATTCAACTTTCAAAGGAGAACGATGTAAATAAACAATGATTTGTCTCCAAAACTGACTTGTCGCCAACTCAAGGATCAACAATTTTCTCACAAAAACTTATAGAATTTATATAGGCACCTCTATGCAATCCATCACGTGTATGCAATCCCCACCAGACCAAATGGATCACATCTCACCACCATATGTAGCTTTCAAAATAAAATTAAAAAATGCACATGGATGACATTTCACACATAGTCGAACCGAGATGTGAAAATGGTTGTAGCTCCGTCTCATTTTTAGTTGGAGCAATGACGACTCCTCATGTTGTTGTTCGACAGATGGTTGAAAAATATTTCCAACCCCCATTGTTGGCCTAGGATACGCTTTGGCCTCGAAGAATTTTTGGAGGGCCCACCTTTTGCTCGGTCCCATTAAGTGAATTAAGGTTCGTTGAATTTGCACGAGAGTAAGCAGTCGTGCGCGAGCATGGAAGTGCGACGCGACGAGTGAGCGTGTATAGTGTGGGTTCAGTCTTTGCATATGGACTATTGGACAAGCTATGACGGTGATATCAATGAAGATATTTACAGGAGATGGACTAGTCGTTTGTGTGAGGAGAAACCCTAGAGGAACGCAGACGTGAATGTCATAAATTAGGTTTTCTTGTACTTGGTGGAGCAAACGAACTCTAGTGGAGTGTATTAGGGTTTTGCATACTCTAACTTATATATATATAGAAAATAAATACTTATTAGGTGAAGGGCACTTTCTACAACTTATTATGAGGGAGATGTGTATTTGCTTTCTACTTTTTAGAATGAGAAAGATGTGTATTTCCTTCAATGTTTAATATGAAGTTGACATGAGACATTTAAGAAAAAAATAATAAAAAAAAAAGAATTTCAATGTAGGTCATAAACAAAATATTTATAATAATAATAATAATCTATTTTTAAGGTCACGACCAAGTTAGCCCAACAATTTGACTCGTAAAGTCTAAGAATGTATACATACCCTACCCCCTCTAAATTTGAACCTGGCTGTGTAAAATATAAAATATATATTTTCATGTGTGCCCATGAATCTACAATATATATTGTTTTATTTAATATGGACTTTGAAATATTTTATTTATAATAGACATTGAAATATTTTTTGTTTTAGTTTTCATAATTTTCTCTAACATTCAGAATGAGAATGCCTTGTGTTGACATTTCCATCCATCCATCTTTTTTTGTTATTAATTATTTTTTAAATATCTCTTTTTAATTTTATATTGAACATGAAAGGAATTACAGGGAATTACACTTCTCCCTCATACCTGGATGTAGAAAGAAAACACATCTCCCGCACCATCTCACTCATACTAAAAAACACACTATCAAAACAATTTTTTTTAAACTTACATCTACTAACGATTTTTTTTTTTTCACTCTCAATTACCTTCTCTATACATATATAAAGTTGATATAAAATTATTTTAGTTAGAATGGGCATTGAAATATTTTATTTATAGTTGACATTAA
>ML780681.1:1558358-1575999 GCA_009831015.1 Picea engelmannii
CAATATAATATATGTTGGTTTTCCCGGTTTGGGGTTTCCAGGTGAAAAATCTCTGTGTAATGTTTGTATTTGCCATTGTATCTTTTCTGTTCTTTTCTGAATATTAGTTTGCAGTAGATATTGTACAAGGTTAGAATTTACATCTAGAATCATTAATTTCTTCGCACACCTAATTTATTAATCAACACAAAATAGAATGTCATTGTCATCCCCACCATGCATTCGCTTAATTACTTGTACAATGAGTGGTGAGATGGGTGACCTATCAAGGGGCGTGGGTGGAATTTGGTGCTGGATACAGACTCCATAAACTAGTGACCAACATGAGAAGAGAAAGGTTTGAGCTATCTACCAAAGTCTAAACTCTAGAATCATTTAATTTTTTCGCACACCTACTTTATTAATCAACACAAAAAAGAATGTCATTGTATCCCCTGCCATGCATTAGCTTAATTACTTGTACAATGAAAGGTTAACATTAGAACCGGTTATTAAATTTTTTTACGGGTAACTTAAATTGTTAGATGTCAAATGGACGGTTTAATTTATTTTTTTTCCATGATTGACGTGACATTGTTATCTCCACATATTGAATACATCTTTAAATTAAAAAAATGTACAACATTTAGTCAAATTCCATGCTTGGAATTTCATATTTCCTTTATCTGTTAAATGAAATTTGATCACCATTATTTGTTTTTCATACCTATCATATGACTTTCAAATTCTTTTGCATTATTATTATATGCAAATTCAAATGTTTTTTATTATAGAAATTGTCTTTGGATCCGGTTGTTAAAATCATAATCTTCAAAATCTAGAAAGCAAAACTCTTAATCTTCAAAATATGGAAAGAAAAATTGTATGATTTAAATTGTTAGTAACTCACAAGAAGAACATCAGTGCACTTCTTCTGTGTATTTTTCAAGTATTATGGAAATAATTTTTTATTAAATAGTGTTATAATATGAATGGATGTGCTTGTTTTACCATAGACAATATCACTAATGTCAGCCAACCATTGGCCGAAGCCACCCTCCGAGCACCTTAACCTTGACAAAGAATCATTCCGGAAGCAAACCCTAGGCTAGATAGCCAAAAAAAAGGTAGCACATCTTTCCCCAAGGATAGTGCATAATCAAGAGATGATCAGATAGTCCAAACCTGATGGTGCCACACCAGGAACCTACCTCAACAGATCCCGCGCTTGACCTTCCGGTCTTAAGGATCGTTCTAGATTACCCTCGAGCCGGAGTGGCTCCTTTGATTCTCTCCTGGAATCTTTATCAAGATTTGACCCACATGTCTACCCTGCTCATTATAGCCCTTAGGCCTGAGCACTTCTTCGTTCTCAATAGAAAATAACCATCGGGTTTTGGGGTTTTCCAATCCTTGATGTCACCAAAACTTGCTTCTTTGAATCCCCGATCTCCGATATCCCGATGCGCTTCCTTTTTTCTTCAGCCCCTCCTGGCTATGCTCCCAGTCCACACGACCCTGCCTTATATGACCACAATCCTATCTCTTATCGGGATTCGGGGTTTCGAGTGTCAATATGTATTGGGCCTCTTGTCCACGGGATCCCCGATTTCCCGACAATTGACTTTTCCTTTCAGGGAATTTCCCAAAGGCTTCGATCTCGGCCACGCGTCCTCAAGGATGGACGGTCCTCACCGCTCCTCGTTATTTCACGATTCACGATTTCAAATTCTCTGGTTTCCTTGTCTTTAGGATTTGTGAAATGTTGAATCCCTGATTCTCTTCTAATTTCTGACACGCGTCCAAAGTGACGGACGACCCCGATTGATTCCGGGATTTTCACTATGAAAATTTCTGACCACTCGTCCTCGTGATTCCTTATTTCGCGAATGCCGAAATATCGATGAACACGCCTCTCATCGGAACTTTCCTCCTCCCGTTCATGAAGCCTAACCTTCGTGCAACTCCCCATCAATCCAACGGCTGACGGGCATTTATGTGCAGATCCGACGGTCCACAATCTCCTGAGCTTGAACTCTGGATGCAACTGTAACCTCCTCGCTTCTCTGGAAGATTTGACGGCTGGCAGGGTTTTGCTAATCCTCCCCACATATTCCTAACCGTCGATTTCTTCTCTTTGAGGATTTCTATGAAGGAAAACCAAGAACTCCTCCCTGGACTTATCCGCTTGCACTACAAACTTCTAATGTCCTTCAATGTTTTCAAAGGCCTTACTCCTCCAGAGCTTCTCACAACTTCGAGCCTCAAAGAGGGTCCTTGCACGCACTCCTTGCAGAAACCTTCAGATACTTTCAAATATCTAAGAACCCTTCGACTCTGCACACACCTGCAGCAGAAGTCTTTCGATATTTTGCTCAGGTTCGCAACCCTGAGACCTCACTTGGCCTACGCACTCCTTGCATGACTCCTGTGCCCAAATGCACTCTGGGTGAATGAGAACAAGAATTAAACTACCTGATCCCTTCGTCAACACACTCCTTGCAGACGACTTCAACTGCACTCCTTGCAGGAATCTCTTGCTCAGATAGAGAAACAATTGAAACTCATTCCTCTTACTCTTCCTCTCTCATATTTAAAACACTCGACTGAAATCATTCATACATAGCATAAAAGAAATTTCATGAAAGAAAGAATAAACCATTCATGAACGTAACATTCAAAGATGCATACACAGAGAATAAGTAAACACCATGAGTCTAAATCACAACTTTCTTTATATAAATTCAAAACTTCTGTACATGAAGTCTGCTACACATCTCTTTGCTTCTCTTCTTTCTCTGCAGTCATGCTAATGTTACAATACACAATGAGGGTGTCTATATCCCGTTTCCCTTTTTCTTTCTAAAACTGTCTAATCTAATATTCAATTCTACCTACCTATTTCATCTCAACATAAATGCCTCTATCTACTTCAGACGAGAGAGGGACGCTCAAGGTCTGATTACAATATAAAGGTATGCCTCTCTTTACTATCACATTTAAGGTTGGTGCATTATCTTCGAGACAATTTCAAAATTTGTGCCGGGCTTGTCAAACTTTCCTTCACTTCCGCACTGGCTCGCTTGATGTGGGCGATGCTCCTGCATCATACTCCCTCGCTTGAAAATATTCATGGGCTTCTGTCCATGAGCTCACGCACGGTTCGTCCATGCCTCTGTATCTCTGCTTCATTCTCCCAGTTGGCATCTTCAACTAGATGGTCCTTCCACTTGACCAAATATTCAAAGTACTGCTTTCTTTTGGTCTTCTTACCCACTCATTTATCCAGTATCCGCTCCATCTATGGCTTATCTACAACTAGCATCTGCTTTTGCCATTGAACCTCTGACCGTTCATCATTTGTTCCTGCTTCCTCAGCTTTGTATGGGTATAAATCTGAGACATTGAATATCGAAGAAATTTCGATCCCATCGGGTAATTCAATCTCATAAGCATTTTCTCCAATTTTCTTCAAGACCCTACATGGTTCGATCTTCTTCATCTTCAATTTATTATACGTTCCTCTCGGGAACCTTTCCTTTCTCAGATGTACCAAAATAAAGTCACCAACTTTGAATTGAAGTTGTCTTCTGTGTTGATCTTCTCTCCGCTTATACTCCTGACTTGAATTCTGCAACCGCTCCTTCACTCGTCTATGAAGTTCCTTCATCACTTCTACAAAACCTTCTGCACTAGCACTCCTAGTTGCATTTTGTTATGAATCCCTCCATTCAGAAATTCCCCTCGGCTATATGCCATAAACAATCTGAAATGGACTATGTCCTGTACTTTTGTTCACTGAGTCGTTATACGCAAACTCTGTCTGTGGCAATATATTGTCCCAACTGCTGTGGTGCTCTGTCACCAAGCTTCTCAACAAATCTCCCAGACTTTTGTTTACCATTGTTGTCTGTCCATCCGTCTGAGGATGATAAGACAAACTAAATAACAATTTATTTCCCAGCTTCTTCCATAAGGTTCTCCAGAAATGCCCTATGAACTTCGTATCTCTATCTGAAACTATGCTCCTTGGAAAGCCGTGAAGTCGAATGACTTCTTTGAAAAACATGTTCACGATGTGAGTCATGTCATTGGTTTTCCGACATGGGATAAAGTGTGCCATCTCGGAAAATCCATCCACCACCACAAAGATCGAATCATATCCTCTTTGCGTCCTTGGCAACCCCAATATGAAATCCATTCTAATTTCATCCCATGGCTTCTTAGGTATGTGTAATGGTTGATAAAAACCTGCATTCTTCTTCCTTCCCTTCAAATGCTGGCAAATTCTGCATCTGTCTACAAATCTCTTGACCTCTGATCGCATCCCTGGCCAAAAGTATGATTCGCCCAGTTTTGCGAATGTTTTGTCATGACTGAAGTGTCTGGCCAATCCTCCATTGTGTTTCTCCTTCAGCAGATTCTCCCTCATGGAGCAATTCAGAATACATAGCTGATTTCCATTAAACAACAATCCTTCCTGGATCATGTATTCGTCCCATTTGATGCTATCTCTGAGAACTAGATTCTCAGCTGCTTCATACGCTTCCTTAAAGTCTGGGTCATCTGCGTACATGTACCTGAGATCATCAAAACCCAATGTTTTGACTTTGAACTCCTGCAACAACAAACACTTCCTGCTTAAAGTGTCAACAACTTTGTTAGCAGTACCAGAAATGTGTTTAATTACAAAAGTGAAATTCTGCATATATTCTACCCATTTGACGTGTCTCTGATTCAACTTTTCATGTTGAGTCACAAACTGCAGGGCATGATTGTCACTGTATAAAACAAACTCTTTCGGGATCAAATAATGCCTCCATTTCTTTAGTGCCTGAATGATAGCATAGAACTCTGTATCATATGTGGAGTATTTCACCTTCACTTCATTCATCTTCTCACTGAAGTATGCTATCGACCTGTCTTCTTGACTTAAGACTGCCCCTATTGCAAACCTGCTTGCATCGCATTTCACCTAAAATGTCTTTTGGAAATCTGACAACACTAAAACTGGTTGTTCCGTGATCTTCCTCTTCAACAGATTGAAGCTCTTCTCAGCCTCTTCAGTCCAGTGAAAATACTTATGTCTTTTATTCACTGTATCCATCATCACTGCACTGATTCCACTGAAATTCCTAATGAACTTTCGGTAGAAACTAGCCAATCCATGAAAACTTCTCACCTCAAAAACATTCCTAGGTGGTGGCCAATTCTTGATTACCTCCACCTTATCTGGATCCATCCTCAACTCATTTGCCGAAATAACATACCCCAAGTAAATGAGCTCTGTCTTCATGAATGAGGATTTCTTCATGTTTATCAACAACTTATCTTGTTGTAATCTCTTCATCACAATGGCCAAATGCTTCAGATGTTCAACCTCCGTTTTACTGAAAATTAGTATATCATCCAGATATACGATAACAAATTTTCCAATGAAATCCTTCAGGACTTCATTCATCAACCTCATAAAGGTACTTGATTCATTTGTTAAGCCAAACGACATAACAATCCATTCATACAACCCTTCATTTGTCTTGAATGTTGTTTTTATTCATCACCTTCCCTCATACGAATTTGGTGATATCCACTCTTCAAATCAATCTTTGAAAATAATTTTTCTCCACTTAAGCAATCCATCAAATCATCCATTCTTGGCAATGGGAATATGTACCTGATAGTTATCTTATTAATCTCCCTTGAATCAGTGCACATGCTCCAACCTCTGTCTTTCTTTGGACTAAGTACTATTGGAACAACACACGGGCTCAAGCTTTCCCTAACCAAACCTTTGTCCAATAACTCTCGGACCTGTCTTTTTACCTCTTCATTCTCCTGCGGCGTCAATCTATACGTGGATTTGTTTGGAAAACTGGCTCCAGGTATGAGATCAATATGGTGACTCACACTTCTAATAGGTGGCAATGAACGAGGTAGTTCGTCCACTACTATGTCAGCGAAATCTTCCAGCAATTCTTGAACTTTTTTTGGCAAATCATCCACTCTTGTGCTGGTCAAAACAATATTCGGTTTTTTTACCACAATGAATTGTGGTTCCTCTTTCTTCTTGACCTCTGTAAGAAGTTCCTTCCCACTCATGAGAAGTACAGTGTTGCTTACTTCTGGATTTACTTCTTTATCCTTGATTGGAAGCAAGATATGAGTTCTCTCATTCTTTTCTAGGGTGTATGTGTTCATCCTCCCATCATGAATCACATTTCTATCATATTTCCATGGTCTACCCAACAATAGATGACAAACATCCATGGGAATAACATCACACAAGATCTTATCAATATATCCTCCTATCTTAAATTCAACTAAACATTGTTTAGTGACATTTACCTGATGTCCTTTTTGTAGCCATGAAACTTTGTATGGGCTCAAATGTTCAATCGTCTCCAGCTCCATGTTTTCTACCATCTCTATAGATATGAGATTATCCGTGCTACTTCTGTCCACAATGACCTTGCATACCCGGTCCTTGGTTTTGCAAGAAGTCCTAAAAAGTCTAGTCCTTTGGACTGAACTTTCCACCTCTTTCTCTGGTGTCAAAAGGACTTTTCGCATCATCAACGATCTTCCGCCTTCAACATCTTCTGCCTCCACATCTCGCCTCTGTGCCTTGGCAATGTGAGCCTCTCCACCCTCTTTCTTTTTATCTGGACATTTATAAGATTTGTTTCCATTCTTTCCACATGTGAAGCATGTGATTACTCCACCTCTTCCTCTTCCTCTACCTCTAGTATGAGGAAAAGTGTTATTATCAACATAATCTCCTCTCTTCTCAGTATGTTGTCCCCTTTGTTCAGCATATTGCTTCCCTCGTCGTGAGGTTCCACCTCTCTCTGTGTGTGTCTGAGGTTTCTTCCAGTCCTCCTTGGGCTTCTGATATCTATCCTGGGAAACTGATTTGCCTCTGGGATGACTCCTGCCTCGACCCCTCTGACTCTTCTTTCGGCTCAGCTTCTCTTCCACTCTCAGAGCCATCTGATAAGCATATTCCACCATCTAGATGGTTACCATGCTCATCTCATCCTGAATCTCATATCTCAGGCCATTCATATACCTGGCTACTTTTTCATTCTTGCTTTCATGATGACCTGCCCTGATGTTCAGCCTGTAAAATTCCTCAGTATATTCCTTCACTGACATCAACTTTTGTCTTAGGTTCTGCATTCTCCTAAACAGAGAAATCTGATAATCCCTGGGGATGAATTTTTCTTTCATCTTTGCAATCATCCTGTCCCAGCTCTTAATTTTTTGCTTTCCTTGGCAATGCCTATCCGCTTGTAGTTCATCCCACCAAAATGTTGCATGTCCTTTCAATCTAGTGACAACATGCTTGAATTTCTTGTCCTCTTCGACATCTTCATATTCGAAGTAAGTGTCTAGAGCTCTAATCCAGTCTAGAAGCTCTTCTACATCTAGATTTCCCTCATAAACTGGAATGTCCATCTTCGCCTTTGCACCCATTCTTGCAACAACTTTAAGCAAGAATTCATTTGCTGCATCTTCTGCCATGACTTCTTCATCTCCATGCCCAACATCATCTTCATTTTTGGACTCACTGATATCTCCTATATCAGCTGTGTGTTTTTGTCTTATCTCCATGTCCACAAGTCTGGCGCGTATGTTATGCAGATCTCTTTCTACTTCTGGATTCTTCACTTGCCTACCCCTTGCTCTGGACATCTACCTTTCCTCTTCCAGATCGGGTGATTGTCTATCTCTTCTCCTCGGCGGCATGGTGAATTTTCCTTTTCCCTGCTACAAAAAGAAAAGAAAAATTTATGTGCTCTGATACCACTTGATGGCGCCACCCCAGGCACCTACCTCAACAGATCCCGCGCCTAACCTCTCGGTCTTAAGGATCTTTCTAGATTACCCTCGAGCCATAGTGGCTCCTTTGATTCTCTCCTGGAATCTTTATTAATATTTGACCCACAGGTCTATCCTGCTCGTTACAACCCTTAGGCCTGAGCGCTTCTCCATTCTCAATAGAAAATAACCATCAGGTTTCGGGGTTTTCCAATCCCCGATGTCACCAACACTTGCTTCTTCGAATCCCTGATCTTTGATATCCCGATGCGCTTCCTTTTTGCTTCAGCCCCTCCTGGCTATGCTCCCAGTCCACACAACCCTGCCTTATATGACCATAATCCTATCTCTTATCGAGATTCAGGGTTTCGAGTGTCAATATGTATTGGGCCTCTTGTCCATGGGATCCCCAATTTCCCAACTCTCGATTTCCCGACAATTGACTTTTCCTTTCGGGGAATTTCCCGAAGGCTTCGATCTCGGCCATGCATCCTCAAGGATGGACGGTCCTCACCGCTCATCGTTATTTCATGATTCACGATTTCAAATGCTCTGGTTTCCTTATCTTCAGGATTCACGAAACGTCGAATCCATGATTCTCTTCTGATTTCTGACATGTGTCCCAAGTGATGGATGGCCTCGATTGATTCTAGGATTTTCACTATGAAAATTTTCGACCACTCATCCTCGTGATTCTTGATTTCTCGAATGCCAAAATCCCGATGACCACGCCTCTCGTCGAAACTTTCCTCCTCCCATTCACGAAGCCTAACGTTCGTGCAAATCCCCATCAATCCAACAGCTGACGGGCATTTATGTGCAGATCCGACGGTCCACAATCTCTTGAGATTGAACTCCGGATGCAACTGTAACCTCCTCGCTTCTCTAGCAGATATGACAGCTGGCGGGGTTTCGCTAATCCTCCCCACAGATTCCTGACCGTCAATTTCTTCCCTTTGAGGATTTCTATGAATGAAAACCAAGAAATCCTCCCTGGACTTATCCGCTTACACTACAAACTTCTAATGTCCCTCAATGTTTTCAAAGGCATTACTCCTCCAAAGCTTCTCACAACTTCGAGCCTCAAAGAGGGTCCTTGCACACACTCCTTGCGGCAACCTTCAGATACTTTCAAATATCTGAGAACCCTTCGAATCTGCGCACACCTGCAACAATAGTCTTTCAATAATTTTCTTAGGTTCGCAACCCTGAGACCTCACTCGGCCTGCAAACTCCTTGCACAGCTCCTATGCCCAAATGCACTCTGGGTGAATGAGAAAAATAATTAAACTACCCAAGCCCTTCGTCAACGCACTCCTTGCAGACAACTTCAACTGCACTCCTTGCAGGAATCTCTTGCTCAGATAGAGAAACAATTGAAACTCATTCCTCTTCCTCTTCCTCTCTCATATTTCAAACACTCAACATAAATCATTCATACATAGCATAAAAGAAATTGCATGACAGAAAGAATAAACCATTCATGAATGTAACATTCAAAGATGCATACACAGAGAATAAGTAAACACCATGAGTCTAAATCACAACTTTCTTTATATAAATTCAGAACTTTTGTACATGGAGTCTGCTACATAGCTCTTTGCTTCTCTTCTTCCTCTGTAGTCATGCTAATGTTACAATAAACAATGAGGGTGTCTCTATCACGTTTCCCTCTTTCTTTCTAAAACTGTCTAATCTAATATTCAATTCTACCTACCTATTTCATCTCAACATAAATGCCTCTATCTACTTCAGACGAGAGCGGGATGCTCAAGGTCTGATTACAATATAAAAGTACGCCTCTCTTTACTATAACATTTAAGGTTTGTGCATTATCTTTGAGACAATTTCAAAATTTGTGTTGGTCTTGTCCAGTTGTCCTTCACTTCTGCGCTGGCTCGCTTGATGTGGGGGATGCTCCTGTATGAAAACCCTAACCAAGAGATAGTCCAAGCCAAAACATAACTACTAGCTGCAGCAGCTACACCGGTATCTCTCCTCAAACCTGCGCACAAAAATTGGGCACTGTAGTGTGCACAAGTGTTGCTTTGCAATTCTAAGACTGCCTGCCAAAATGAAGACTGGCCTACTATATTTATAGTAATTATGGCTAACTGCCTGGGCCAACTTCTTATTTTGGGTATCTTTCTGCTCAATATATTATTATTTCTTCTAGCCAACTTCTTCTCTTGGAGGATAATAACCTAATACAAATTATCTTGTTGAGCCGACAAGTCTTCTAAGGTTATTATCCAACTCATTAGGGTTTCTTCTTGCTTCTCAGAGTATTCTATTCTCGTCAGGTTTATATATGGAGGTAAATACCTCCCACAACTACCATAATATCAACACTCCCTCCTAGCTAGGGAGGTATTACAGGTACTGTTCTTGAGCACAAAACATAGCATTCACCTGATAGCATCAACATAGTCGTCTAGACTATCTCATGACTAGATCATGAGCATCACCATCACCATCAGTGTCATCAACTTCATCATCTCTTAAAACCATACTCCATCTGAGTAATCAGACATGATGCTGGATAAGTCACTCACACCACAAAGTGATATAAGAGCCATTCTTCTAATCTAGACATATGTCCTAGAAGAGTAGATGTTCTGAGCCATTTTTTGTCTCAGAAATCTCTACCTTTTAATCATTTATCTGGCTGATAATCATTTACCAAACTGTTGATAGTCTTCAAGGAAATCGAAATAATATATAACACAATTGTGTCTATCCATAGTAGTACATAACTACAATCCATTTGTACACTACCACACCAAGTAGCAAACATGTACTTGATCAGTAACATATAGTCCCGAATAGTGGAACACATCCACCACAGTAGTATACATCTACTGTCATACAGTCTTCATAACAATCATCTGATATCAACCTGCATAGAAACAATATTATGATATAAACTGAATCATATGGGCCAATCTTTCACTCACATCTATGAGATATTTAAAGAATATATGCCCTAAGAGTATAACATCAATGATGGGCTATTTGCCTTATTCTTCTCAAGAAAGGAAGAATGATTGTTCTTATTCCTGAGCCTGGACCATTCCTCACCCTGGTCCATTCCTTCGACACTAAAAAAAGTGTAACCTGGAGAGAATGAATCTACCCTAAGGAATGCATGTCCTTGATTGTTGAGAATGGACCATTCCCCACCCTGGGGCATTCCTCCGGCACTAAAAAAAGTTAAACCTGGAGAGAATGAATACACCCTAAGGAATGATTGTCTAGACCATTTCCTCTATTAACCACAAGAGGAAAATACTGTCCTATACCAACCTCCAAAACAGACCATTCCTCATGTTAACCATAATGAGAAATCATTGTCTGACGAGGCGAGCTAGTCTTCTTGAGTAACCCTCAAGAAGAGAGACCGCCCTAGACCACTCCCCATGTTAACCACAATGAGAATTTGTTGTCTATGTTACATCAACAATCTGGACCATTTCCTATGTTAACCACAATGGGAAATCGTTGTCCATCAGAAATATCAATCCACTTTCCGAACATGAAAGAATCTGTCCAAGCTGGACTATTTTTTAATCTTGAAAATGAATTTCCTCAATAATACTTTCAGTGCTCCCTCCCAACCTGGGAGTCATCTCTTCCTTTTTAAATAAGGAAGTCATCTCCATGAGCTCCAGCTTGAGTATGAAAACTCTTTCATCTTGGATAGAAGCTTTACCAAAATGTCTACTTATCTGCTCATCTATGGAGATATGTATTGGAGAACCTCTTTCTTCTTTATGGACTTCATCATGGATAATGTAATGCTTGATTTCAAATGTACTTCGGTCTAGAAGACTGGTTTTCTCTGAAGACTTCATGTTTCTCTGATCAATAGAGCATATCATTGTTGGAAAACTGGAACATATCCATGTGACACTTCTTTTGTCATCATGAGATCTGATCTACTGAGTAATCACCTTGATACAATATCTCTGTTATAGAAAATCTTCACCACGCTTCTGTTGTGCACTGGAGGTTCTCCACCAAGTTTTCTTTTTCCATCTGCATACAAGGGTCTTTTTCTGGTATGCCTCAAAGTCTTGAGGTTTCTCTTTATACGCTCTTTGTTAATTTATCTGATGTAGAAATCCAACTCATGGATGGTGCGGATGATATAATGACTCATGTAGAGATATGTATGGTTTACTGGAACAAGTAATCATCATATTCTTCTCCCTCCATCTGGGAGAACCCCTAGTTCTGGATCTTGTGATGCTTGCATATATACATTGTTCTTCACCACAACTTTTTGTTCCTCTACGTGATTGCTTTTAGTAAATAAAATGACTGGTTGTTTTGGCTTCTCTTTCTTTCTTGGAATCTTCATTTTCTTCTTGATGTTTTTCTTTAGCTCTTGGATACATGGAGTTTCTTATAGATTCCATGCTCGAAAGATTCCATGCCCGAAAGATTCCATTTCTTTCTTCCATCATAGGATCACGGATCTGGATGGACAACAAGGGATACTTTAAGGATTCTTTTCGAAGAATACTTCTTCTGAGGTTGAACTGAACACGTACTATCTTTCATGGCTACTACCATGGATATATACTTCATCATCTTCAATGGATCATAGGATTAGCTACCTCCTAATCCTTGCTTCATGTATGAGTGCATATAATCGGATCCCTCCGTCTAATAGAGTCCACGCTTTCATCTGCATCATTATTGTCTTCTGCAATATATAATTGGCTCTCTTTGTCTAATAGAGTCCACGCTTTCGTCTTGTTGTCTTCTACAAAACAACACAAGTCTTTCTCTAATTTCCTCTTGATTGCTAACTTCTTTCTGTCTTTGCTTCTTCTAAGTCTCTTCATGATTGATTCAACTTATCTTGCAATAGCTTCCACATGATTTGTTTGATGTATTTCATCCTTTCATGTGTATTATCTAATGATATCAATCCTTATCTTGTTTTTCTTCCATAGGTGTAGTTCTTCTTGGAACACATTATCTTCCAAGAGACAACAACACAAGATATGTACAAAGACGATGCAAACAAGATATGTACAAGAAATAAGAAGAGTATTGTTACCTTTAGAAGAAGAAGTCTCTTTCATCTTGCTTAGTCTTCTTTGTAGGTTCCTTTTCTTCATCAATTGATGCTTCATGTTTCTCCTTCCTTTTCTTTAGCTCGGGACAATGATTCTTGTAGTGACCATATTTTCGACAGTTGAAGCATTGTATTTCTGAAATATCTTTCTCTTGATTTGTCTTCCTCTTTGAACCAAACTTCTTTTTGTTCCTCAATTTCTTGAATCTTGTTGTGAAGGCTTGATCATCATACTTCTTTTGGGGTTTCTCTTTTGCACTGATCCTTGATTCTTCTTGAGCACAACAAGTCCGAAGTTCTTCAAATGTAGGATACTCGTTCCTTGTGTTCATACTTGCGGAAAATGCATCCCATGTCTTGGGAAGTACATTGAGAACTATGTTTACCAGTTCCTTCTATAAGATGATTTCTTCAATAGCTTGTAGTTGATCTCTTAACTAGGAGATCCTCACAAAGTATGATGTTATGCTATCATCATCATTCATCTTCATGTCACGGAGCTTATTCTTCAGACTCGTTACTTGTCCAATGTTTCTGACTGAGAAGAGGTTTGTTAAGGCATCATACATCTTCTTTGACGAGTCAAGATGGGAGATGTAGGGTATCAAGTGGTGTTTTATAGAGTCCACTATGATACTCATGCCATAGATGTCATCGTCTTTGAACTTCTCCATAACTGCAACGTTTTGTGGTTCCTTCTCTTTTCCTTCTTCAAACTCTAGTTCCACGATCTTTCCCTTCACGATATCCAACACCTTATCCTTGGCAAGGATGAGGTGAATCCTTGTCTTCCATTCTCTTAAGTTAGAAGCTCCATCTAACTTGTTTTCTAACTTCATAGAGTAAGTCATGGATGCTTTGACTTGGTCAACCCTAGATTTGACCAAAAACTCAAACTTGACGTATGGCTTGCTGAGAGTACCAGGAGATGCACTACACTAGGGTGCACTGGTCTATCCGGAAATTAGGTCAATCGCTTCACTTAAGGTGCCTCAACGAAAGGGTTAGGGTTTCTGCAACTGCACCTGCTAGTAACCCTAGCGACAATTCTTTGTGACTGCTCCTGCTAGAAACCCTAGCGACAGTTCTTTAACAAGCTTAATATTCTTATGTATATACTCCCTTCCAACGGTTATACTGAATGAAGGAGGTGTGGGCCCATAACCTGTTAGAATATGAATGGATGTGCTCGTTTTACCATAGAAAATATCACTATTGTCACCCAACCATAGGTCAAATCCACCATCCGAGCACCTTAACCTTGACACAAAATCATTTCGGAGGCAAACCCTAGGCTAGATAGCCAAACAAAGGGTAGCACATCTTTCCCCAAGGATAGCGCATCAACAAGAGATGATCAGATAGTCCAAACCCTAACCAAGAGATAGTCCAAGCCAAAATGTAACTACTAGTTGCAGCAGCTTCACCGACAACTCTCCTCAAGCCCACACACAAAAATTTGGCACTGCAGTGCACAGAAGTGCTGCTCTACAATTCTGAGACTGCCTGCGAAAATGAAGATTGGCCCTCATATTTATAGTAATTCAGGCTAACTGCCTGGGCCGAGTTCTTATTCTGGGTGTCTGTCTATTCAGTATATTATTATTTCTTTTGCCCGACTTCTTGTCTTGGAGGCTAATAACCTAATACAAATTATCTTCTTGAGCCGACAAGTCTTATAGGGTTATTATCCAACTCATTAGGGTTTCTTCTTTCTTTCTGGAGTATTCTATTCTCGTCAGGTTTATACGTGGAGGTAAATATCTCCTGCAACTACCATAATATCAACAGATAGTCCTAGAATATAGATAATGTGCTAAAAAACCACCTAAATATTTGACACTGCTACTCGTGCAAAGAATATAACACATACCCAACATATGTGTCTCGTGCATTGGCATCTTCCAAGTCTTGGATTGTTTTGGTGATTAGTCTAGAAATCACATCCATTTCAAGAGAATTATCATCTCCACATCCAAAGCACTCTTTTCCATCTACAACTTTGTTTTCTTGTCCAATCTTCTTTCTTCCAGACAAGTTCGACACATTTGCTTTGATTGTCAACGCTCCAATTATGCGACCAAGTTGTTGATTGTTGTTTCATGTGGCTTTCCATGTCCTTAGTCTCTATCATGCCTCATCAAGGCTATCATCCCTTCCAACCTATCAAGTCATTTTTTGACCAAGTCAACCATGGAACCTACTCCCCAAGGTGTTCCACGAACCTTTCTCACAATAGTGCACATCACTATCTTTTTTAAGGAACCTCTTTACAAGGCACCCAAGGTTGCACTTCCAACTTCACAACAATGTTCTTTCCTTATGGTTTCTTAGTAAATGGAGTGTACCCAATAACCACCACCAAGGCTATTGGCATACATGGTGTCTGACTTATGATCTATGCATAAGTATCTCCAAACCAATCTGAGCCCCTCTGGTGTGCATCCCAACTCTTCAAGTTGTTATGCAATTAGTTGAAATTCATAGATCCTAGTGGAATTCCTAAAAAAATTCACAATTGTTGTAGGATCTCCGTCTCCATGTCCTACTTCCTCCTCTACGTTTGTCTCGATGTTTGGTTGGGTGAGTTCCTCCATGCACTCACTTTCCTCAACACTTGATGCTTCTATGATGAGTAATTCCTTTGTCCATTTCTCCCCAACTTGTTCACAACTCTGTTGGCAACAAGACACTTTGTGAGGTGATTCCTACTCGTCCATAAAATTTGCAAGCAAAGAGATTGACTCTTCCCTACACTCTTGTCCATGATTGTGTAGGTTTCACATCCAATTAATTTTCTTAATGATCGATATCACTGAAATATATGTATCTATTAGCTTTCATTCATTTTCCCTCATGTCACATAAATATGATATGCCTAAATACTCCCCTTGCTTCTACGTCATGTTGCAAGTTTTTCATGCACCACTACTGGTTTCCCCAATCAACCTAATTGCATAAATTTCAGGACTTTGACCATTCTTACTCTTCATCATCATAGGAACACTTTGTGTCTTAACATCATCCAACAATACCAAGAAGTTCTCATGTTTTTCTACCTCTACCCTACCTTAGACTTGCGCCTTGTGAACTATCCACTTTTTCTTGTGTTATCACATCTTTATTTTCTGATTCTTGATAGTGTTTTAACTCATTCAACCCCCCCTCACACACACACACATAGAAAGATGCTCCCAACCTCGTCTTGGTTGCACTGATGCATCATATGGGCAGTTGGTTCAAGCCGACCCAACACTTGGTCGGTTCTTTCCTTAGCGAACTTGCTAACTCTCGTGTCTAGGTGCGTCGATATCCATGTCACCCACTTTCCTAAGATGTTAAGTCAACTCGTCATGCCACATCAAGTCATTTTTCTGTTGGTCACTTTCGTGTGTCTCAAGTCATCTTCGGTTCGTTTCTTTGCATTCTAGGTGTCCTTTGTAAACCTTTGTACTATCCAAGGATGTGGACAAACCAAACCCATCATCTCATCGTGGAGCATGCCAAGGAGTCACATCGAATCTTTAGCTTGCCTCATACGAAAACCCAGATGGAAAAACAATCTGTCCCATAGACTATTTTTAGCCTCGTGGACGTTAAAAATTCTTTCTTCTTCTTTCTTTTCTTCCTATTACATACATTTATGTTTCCTTCTTACGCACATCGATTCACCCGACTCACCTAAGTTAACCCTGTTTGTGCGTTGGTGAAACCCAAGATGGTGTGTATCGTCTACAAGATTCTCTTTCCTTCATGACTTGTGTCGTAGGGTGAGGTACAAGTTCTCTTGGGCGTGCCAAGCCCCAAGATGCTCTTAATCCTACCTATAAAGGTGAGGCAAGTCACCACTTCGCCTCGTCTCTCCCAAGTCAACTATCCATCGATTCGCTAAAATTGTCTCTATTCATTGTCAAGAGTGTGTGCCCAACTCATGAGCTAGATGCTTTACACATATCCTTTTACAAAATTAAAAATTTGTGTACTATATGAATACGAATTGATTTTTCTTCTCCTTAAAAAAAATCAATTTGTATTGATATTGCACACAAATTTGTAATTTCGTAAAAGGATAGGTGTATTGAGAGATTATTTGAACTTCAATATCTATAACCTCTCCTATTAATATGAAAAAAAATAATTGAAATGATAAAGCGAACCCTTTAAAATTGTCTCTTCTCGATAGACTCTGTACTTAAAAGTTATATATACTTTATAAATTGATTTAATTTTGGTTATTATCGTTATTAATTCAATATACTTTAAATTTAATTATGGTTATTATTTCATATATAAATATATATTTACATATTTGTGTATTTATAGGGATATGGAAAGAGAATTACATACATAATGAATAATTATTTATTTTGAGTAAATATATTTTAATAAGCATATAATAAATATCAAGCGAGACATTAAAAAATATCGAAACACAAATTTTAAATTGTTTTAAAAGTGAAGGTTTATATAAATTTTAGTGTAGTTTATTACAAATTATGATTTTGATTATTTCAAAATAATAAGTGGTCTTTTTTATTCAATATTTTACTATGCAGCATATAGTATTTTATTTCTTCATATATTTACTATACATACTACATTTAATCATTTTTGTGTTTTTTTTATTAGTGTTATGGAAAACATTCATGTTTCAAAATATAGTTGGGCTTTATATCCGATCGTGAAGTAGAAGGAATTTTTTGTACTTTTACAAAATACCATATCTAACACAATTGGATAAGAATGTCACTT
>ML780681.1:1576365-1622164 GCA_009831015.1 Picea engelmannii
TTTTAAAAGACAGTTTGCAACATATTTCAATATATATAACTTTTTTTAAAAGACAGTTTGCAACATATTTCAATATATATTGTGTATTTCGTATTTTTAAGTATCATATGAAAAATTTCCTATTTTATTAATTATGAAGGAGTAATTTTTCCTTTTTTATTCAATTTAACCTTTTAATGTTGCAACGTGACATAATATTAGGCTTTAATGTATCATTTTTCAAGCCATATGATTTTTTATATTCATGGAAAAACAAATGGATTAATAAACACATGTTTCTTCTCTTTCTCTTATACAACTTAAGATTGTGCATTCTACATTGTTATATATGCAATTCTAAATTGTTATATATGCAAGTGTCATATTGAAATGTAATTTAGGAAGATATTTGTTAGTTTTCTCTTATTCAAAATAACAATGTATATTATAAATCATTATATAAGCAAGTGTCATATGAAAATGTAATTTAGGTAGAGAATTGTTATCTATTGTCATAGGATGACTTATTAATAATTTTAATTTTAAAAATTGACAAATATAAATCGAACTGGTTGTGTAAAATTTCATATTAGATTTTTTCCCAACCATGTGCTTTTTTATATTTATGAAGAAAATGAATTAGTTAGTGAACATATGTTTCTTCTCACTTTATTATATAATTTAACAATGTTCCTTCTAAATTACAAATTGCACTTACAAATATCTTATGTTAGTTTATTAGCTTTCTTTTTACAAATATATTATTTTTAAATAATTAATGAACATCATAAATTTGGCATAACCCATGATGAATGTTGCAATTGGACAAAACCATTAAGGAGCATAGTATTTCCACATAAGTCAACTAATATGAGTATGATAATGCATCATACGTTTGAGGAACATCACAATGAAGCAAAACCCTTGAAGAACATAAGAAAATGGTAGAATCCTTGATGAATGTTGGAATGCAAAAAAAACATCGAGGAATGCACAATCTGACATTTGTTAAAAAATTTGAACATCACATTGCAACATAATCATTCAGAGCATTAGAACCAAAAATAGCCCTTCTGAAATGTCTCAATCCAACAAAATTGTTGGTGGACATTGTAATGTGATGCAACCATTGAGGAAAACAACAATTTGAGATAAGTGAACCAACATGAATATCACAATTTAACATACCCATAGTGAAGCTTTGTAAACCATATTAATATGGAAACACATGGTCAACCATATTCAATCATGGTCAACCATAGTCAACCCAAGCCACTCATGGTAATATTGATAAACAACTTGAGACATAACCTGACCCTTCATGAATGGCACAATGCAACATAAGTAATGAGGAACACAACATTTCCTTCTAATTTGACTAATATGAATACCACAATGCATCATGACAATTTAAGAACATCTCACTCAAACATAATGCTTAAGGATTGTCATAAGGTGTCATGAGCTATACTGAACATAAAAAATGAACACACAAATTCGACTATATATATATACATATATATATACACACACATCACAAAGAGACCTAATAAAAGTGGAGCATCACAATCCAACATATCCCTTGACGAATGTCAGTGACATAAAACTAGACAAGCATCACAATGTCACATAACCCTAGACAATGTTACAGTGTGAAAAAATTCAACCATAATCCCTTGATGAATGTCAGAATCCAACAATACCATTGGTGAATGTTGTAATGTGGCACAAACCAACAATGGAATTCATAAATTTTGCAAGGTGATGAACATAACCCAACACCACAATGTGATGAACATAACCTTTTGTCACTTTGTGATGAAATTACTTGTCATTGTAATCCAAAAAACAGGACCCGACGTTGCATTCTAACATAATGCTTGATGAATGTTTCAATATGATGAAATTCAACCATAATAAACCATAGTCAACCATGTCCAAAATAAACCATGCAAAATAAAAGGAAGTCACTGTTTTACATAAGTCAACCTTGATAAACAACATCATATTCAACAACCTTTGAGGAACCTCACAAACAAAAAAAAAAATTAAGGAACATCACATTGTGACATAAACATTGATGAACATAGTGATTCTACATAAGTCAACCAAGATATGTTGCAATGTGACTCAAAATAACATAACACTCCACAAACATCGTAATGTGAAAAACATTACCCAACACTACAATGTGACAAACATAACCCAATGTTGCATTATGATGAACATGTTTGACGTTGGAATCCAACATAACCGTCGATAAATGTTGCAACATGATAAAATTCAACCATAGTCACATTGGTTTGCATAACCCAATGTCTCATTGTGATGATCATTCTCAATGTTGCAATGCGACAAATATAACCCAAGTTCGCAATCCAACACAACCCTTAACGAATGGTTCAATGTGAGGAAAGTCAATCATAATCAACAATAGTCAACCATGTCCATAAAGAATGATGACCAACTATAGACAATCAATTAGTTCATCATTAACATGGTCATCATGGTCAACATGGTCAAGGTCAACCATGGACTTGGTTATCCTTGGTCTACATGGTCATCCATGTGTAGGGTGTTTTTTAGGGGCGAAATTTCGCTAATTCACTATTTTTTGGCCATTTTCAAAAAAAAAAATGTTAACCAATTTAATTTTTAAAATTCCCTATTTTTTACATAAATATCATTAAATTGATAAAATTCACTAAAAATTTACAATTTTTAATAGTAAATTATATGTTTTTTTATTGAATATTCACCTTCATACCTATATGTATGATTTCTCAAATTGAAATAATTATCTAGAATACTATACATAGGTATAATATTTGAATCATTAAAAAATATGCGATAAACCATGGCAAACATGGTCAATTTGTGCAAAATTTTGTCTTCCAGATGGCTTGAGACGAATTCACCATCACTCATACATTTTCAAATTCCAACGACCAATTTGAGTCTAATGGCCTCCCATAGATATCTCGGCCTTTTTCTGACAAAATAAATATAAGTTATGTAGGAAGAAATATGTCAACCGTGGATTCATTTCGTCTTTGGACTTTTCGCTGCTTATTCACTTGTTTACATTACCTAGGAAATACTCGATCGTGATAATTTAGCATGATGATAATTTCTTAGTATGTCATGCTTTAATGGTTGACAGAATTTGGGTAAATAGTTTGCATAATTCATTGTGGATAATTTTTGTATTTTAGTGATTTGTTATTAAATTTGCAAATTATTTCATTTTGTTAGATTTGTAAAGGTTGGGAAGATTGCGATTTTTAAATATTGATTTTGTAACTGTATATATTTAAGATTTTAATTATAAATGGTTTCTTAATAAGTTGATATAAATCTTTCGAACCACGGTGAAACTGATGATGTTTAAAAATATCTCTCGAGCCATGGTGGAATCGTTGATGTTTAAAAATTCTAGAGTGATGTTTGATATCCAAACATCTTGGGATGTTGTTCAGAAGATAGAGTAGTGTTTGATTTCCAAACATTTTGGGATGTTATTCAGGAGATGAAAATAATCCACTAAATTTTTATCATTTGCTCATATATTTTGTGATAAATTTATCAATTTTATGAATCTTATATTTGAATGTTTGTTCATATGTGATACATTAGTGGTAACTGATTTTAAGAATTTGGTTGCTCGAATTTAGTTTTAATAGTTGGACACTGCCTCAAAATTGGGAGATGTTGTTTAAGTAGTTTGAAGGATTTTTTGTAAGGTATTAATCATCACCATATTGAGCTTTATGTTGACTCCACCTTGAAGCCCATTGCAATCATACTATCTAATTTTATTTACGGAATGTATTAAGAATATTAAGTTTTAATGATTAATTTAGAAGTAGATATGGCAAGTGTATGATTATCAACATGTTCATCTCTTTAACTCATAACTAGTCTAGATTCATCTTAACTCTAAATCTATCAATTTTTGCAATGTAAGAAAAGATATGTACTTCAAGGGATTCGATCCTTCTTGGTGCTTGATAAATCATGACTTGAAATGGATCTAGCTTAGTTTCATGATGTCAAAACATTAAATGATCATAATGATCATCATTTTATATATGTTTTTGATGAATTTTATATATTAAACTTTATTAAGTAACATATATAATCTAGAGCAATGTCAATTTAAAGTTTACTTGACTATTAAAGTGAATAATAATAAAGTAAGGATGTTCAATCATGAAAAAAATAAATAAGTGAATAGTAAGAAAATAAAAGGACACATATAATAAATAATAGATGGATTAAATAGTGATTAATATTAATATCTCCTCTTCATCTTTTCTTTAACACACTTAATAACTTTCCTATTTACCCACATTTATTAGCTTTTCAATAATAATAATAATAATCTATATTTAAGGTCACGGCCAAGCCAGCACACCAAATTGGTGTATGAGACCCCCTTGTTTGTGGGACAAGGGACCCCACTCTGCCCAACGATTTGACTAGTAAAGTCTACGAAGGTATACATACCCTACACCCCTCTGGATTTGAACCTGTGACCTCTTAAGAGGTAACACATGTCCTTAACCATTAGACCCACTCAAAAAGTTTTTATTAAAAATCATTTAAATATTTTTTTTTTTATGAGTTTTCTCTTAATTTAAGTTATTAATATTTCTTTTCTAAAAATATGTTATTCATACTCATGTGTTATTAATAAAAAATAATGAATTTTTAATATTTTATTTTATTATAATATATATTCATGTGTTATTAATAAAAAATAATGAATTTTTAATATTTTGTTTTATTATAACATATATTTTTTATTTTAATTTATGTGTTATTAATAAAAATATTAAAAAAAAATAATATTTTGTTTCATTATAATATATATATTTTTATTTTAATACATTATGTATAATAATAAGTTTTTTTATAAAATAATATTTTATATATCTTAATAGTTTTAATATATTCGTTTTTCTTTCTAATAATCTAAATACATTTATCCTAGATGTTATACTCTAAATACATCTATCCATATTGAGAGATGTAAAGGAAAAAAAATATTATACTGATTTCCAAAACCACGAGAATAGAGACAATAAAAATTTTAATATATCATGTGACATGTATGGTTCTTCGAGGCATTGCCTATGGCATATCCAAGTTCAATAGCAAACACACAAACACATAAGGAAAAAAATAGAAAATATATTTAAGACTTAAGGTGAATTGATGGTAGAAAATATTTTCAATTTTTTTTAGTGAATTGATGGAATGGAAGAATGATGGAAGAAAATATCTTATTGATTTTTTTTGTTTCTTTGATTTTGAATCTTCTATTATTTATATTTGTTACAATGAAAATTCAGAATCTTCTATTATTTGTATTTGTTACAATGAAAATTCAGAGCGTTAATAAAAAAAAATTGTTAGTTTATGGGTATCCTAATTAATTGGTTCATCAACTCAGACTTCACCATACTTTTACATGGTTGTATTTTAACTATGTTTGTATTGTGTATTGTATCACATAGTTTTTTCTAAATTACAAAGAATTTTAATTATATTTTTTTTAAATTAATTGTGGTGGTTTTATTTAAATTTTAGAATCTGTGCACAACAGCATCATTTCTAAAAGACCCATTCAAGCTAACAATTTTAATTAATTGTGGTGGGTGTATTTAATTTTACAATGTTAGTTCCCATCATTTCTAAAAGGCCTTTATTAGGTATTCCTTCTTTTATTGAGATTACGAGAACATAGTTTTATTCCTTGAAATAGAATGACTCTAACCATTAATGAAATAAATTGGGTCGCAATTTTTTTATTTACAATATTTTCTTAAAAATATTATTAATATAAAATATTATCAAATTGAGAAATGAGAATATAATTACATTATCTTAAGTAACATAATATTATTTTTTATTAATAAATTTTATTTTTCTATAATAACAATTTATTATAAACATTTAAAGAGATGAATAATAAGAATGTAATAAAGAAATTACATGTGAATAGTATAATTAAGACAAAAAAAAAATGGTGTATAATTCTTAAGTAAATTGTAAATAAATTAAGAAAATAACTAGTAATTAAAATCATTTTTAAAATTTATATTAAATGTTAATTAAAAATATTTCACAATATTTTTATAATAAATACTAAAAGTGTTAAGAATTTTATTTAATTTTTATAAAATATAATGCAAAATAAATTGGATATGAATTTTCTTGAAATTTGTAAATTTATTCTTAACATTTGTGAAATTGAAAATTTAACATTTAATCTATACATTAAAACTTTTTATAATATTTATTTTCACCTCTTTATGTTATTATCATCCAAAAAATATAATCTCTACACTATATATATATATATATATATATATATATATATATATATATATATTCAAAAAATCAAATATTATCTATACAAATTATTAGAAAATAGTCTAGTTATGCCTAAAAGTGTATATCTATTGGAGATGGGTACAATTAATCACCTTTTAATCTAAAATTATAATCTGATGGCTAACAATTGAAGATGCTGGCATATTCTTAGTCATCCTCCCAAATCATTGAATGTGATTTACTCTTCATAACTTCCTTGTATTTTTAAATGCATGAGTTAACCTGTTTACTTTTTAACATTTACCTAATCATATTAAGAAATTATTGTACCACCATATGATTGCCACGTTTAACTAATTAACCTTTGGAATTACCACATTTGAAATTAACTTTTAGATTTCCTCAACTCTATGTGCGTTTCAGCTGTCTAGGAGGAAGCTTTGGCATCGTTCACCAACCACTTTGCGACACTTTGCGACTGTGCTAAGAAGTAGTCTAATAGATATATTACTTTGAAACTATGCTAAGAAGTAGAACAAAACCTAAAAATAGTTATATCCACCATTGAATTACACTTGTTAAATTGTATTGTATTGCATTACATATCAAAATTAATTGTAATGGTTTTATTTAAATTTCAAAATGTGTGGAAATAAACATCATTTATAAGAGACCTAATTAAAGCTAACAACTAATTTTAAATAAATTATTTCCTTTTTTAATAAATTGTGAATAAATTGTATTTAATTTTAAAACGTGTGAACAATCCCATAATTTCTAGGAGGCACTTTTAGGAATTCCTTGTTTTATTGAGACGGTGATACCTTAGTTTTATTCCTTTAAAATTCCTTGAAATAACATGACTTTGAGTATTTTGACCTTTTGGGGCTTTTAGATGACATATGAGGGTCCTCCAACTTCGTAAGGCCATAACTCTCAAACTGTGAGGAGTTATGTGACGTTCCACATAACACCAGAAATGGAATGACATTTACTATCCATATAGAATAGTATTACTTGAAAATATATCAAAACTCATACCATTATATATCAAACAAACTTGGGTCCATTACCCAAACCTGGGTTCTCCAACTTCTCGTGGCCATAACTCTCTAACAGTGAGGAGTTATGTGACATTCCACATACCACCGGAAATGGAATGACAAACAATATCCATCTAGGATAGTTTCACTGACAAATTCACTAACCTTCAGCTCATTATTCCACAAATAAGCATGGTTTATCTAACCATACTTCTGGGATAACTCAATCCACAAAGCATCTTCCTGTGAGGGCTTTCACCATAACGGGACCACTTTTGAGTTCATACATTTCTACTTATTATCAACCATGACAAGAAAATAATGAGTCATATTTACATCAAACAAACTTGGGTCCATTACCCAAACCTTTGTGCTACCGATATTTCTTCAAGGGTTGACATAAATGATAACCAACCTTAATCAACATTCACTTCCCATTCCTTGTCATTCCGTGCCATGACTTTCAATGCATTCACTTGCCTTTCCGTGCCTTTCATTTCCTTGTCTTTCCATGACCTTCCTTTCCTTTCCTCCACTTTTGTCGACATGCCTTTCCTTTCCATGACATGCCTTCACTTTCCTTTCCTTTCCTTACCTTACCATGTATTTCCATGCCTTGCATTTCCATTCATTTTCTTTCCCTTCCTTGCCATGCCTTGCCTTTCCTTTCCTTGCCTTCACTTTCCTTTCTATGTCTTGCCTTTCCATCTCTTTCCATGATATGCCTTCACTTGCCTTGCTAACATAGTTATATTGAGTTATAATTATAGCTCCAAACTTAGTTATACTAAGATACATAGTTGTGTTACCTTCATATCCTTTATACAATAGAAATACTTAGGGTTAAAATGTATCTAAATTCATGCAAGGGAGAGCTCCAACTAGAAAGGTCAAACCCTAACCCTAATCACCTTAATTAGTGTACCTACCTACATGGATAGATGTATGATGAATGGTGCATGCCCAACTGGAGAATATTGCAACATGTGAATCCATGCACCTCTTAGGGACCTACTCCCTCCTCCTAGAATATACAATCCATATGTAGTGAACCCTACTAGCCTAAGGATATATCCCCTCATCTAACAATATAACATGCATGCAAAAATAGAAGCAACACTGAATATAACTCAACTCTTAATGATGGCACATGGATGCCTACAACATCCATGAGCATATAACACAATCTATAAAAAAAAACACCTCTTAGAAGCTAAAATAGTGTGCCTAAAACCTGTCACAATTATGCACAAATCCCAAGGAAAATTGAATTTGTTAGGCACTATACAGATCTATGAAAAACTATTTTCTTCACCATTTTGTAGGATAATACTAATCGGAAAAACCAAGTAAAAATATAAGAGTAACAAGGGAAGGAAGGGATCAAAATCACAAGGTGTGAAACAAGAGATGTTTCCAATAAAAATATTGTATAGAAAAAAAAAAAAAATATGAGAAACCAAGAACCAACGAAATGTTCCATCCTTCTTCCATCACAATATTCATAGATCTAGATTTCATTCATTGTCAATAATATCTCATTTTCTTTACTCATCACCTCTTTGTACATGTTCTTTTAATGCATTTTCAAATAAATGCTTGACGTAGGAAATGAGACTTCTAGAGGTTAAACATAAGATATGATACATAGAATAACTTCTCCAATGATTATAAATTAGTTATAATGTCGATTGTACATCCCACTAGTTGTGGTTTGTCCAAGAATCTCCCACACAACGTTTATTGAATCGAGACATTATGGGTCACATGTGAATTTATAAAACAAGAACACCTTCTAAAAGCTAAACTAGTCTTCCTAATTGGATAGTTGAGGAAGAAAACCAAGGAAACAAGTGATGTGTTTTTATCTCAAGGGCTTTTCCAAATCCACTACAAAGTAAAGATAAAATTGGAGGCCAAAATTAAATAGTTTGGAAGCTACAATAGTGGAACAGAGAAACCAATGACACATTTTTTCATTTGGAGCTTTTTTGGACCTTGCCACAAGTAAAAAAATGAACTAGAGGAAAACACACACTCATGAGGGAGCTATATCAATAGAAAAAGTGAGCTAGTTATTTTTTTTACCTTGGAGAAGTCTTGTGAAGCCTCAGACAAACCAAAAAATGCTTGAGAGGTGAAAATACAATAGTATAAAAGTAACAAGAATGAATCAATGCCATGCCTTCACTTTCCATGCCTTTCCTTTCCTTGCCTTCACTTTCCTTTCCATTCCTTGCATGTTCATTCCTTTCATGCCATGCCTTCACTTGCCTTGCCATGCCTTGTCTTTCCATGACATGCCTTGTCATGTCATTCCTTTTCATGCCATTCCATGCCTTCACTTTCCATGCCTTGCCTTTCCTTTCCTTCACTTGCATTTCCATGCATTTCCTTGCCATTCCTTGCCATGCCTTCAATTTCTATGTCATGCCATGCTTTTCCATGCCTTCTCTTGTCATTCCTTCACTTTCCTTTCCTTTCCATGAATTCACTTTCCATGCCATTTCTAGCCTAACAAGTTGTTAAATTTTAAAGCATATGTAAGAAGCACTGATAAAAACCCTAGTGCCAAAGATACTCCAAAAAATAGTTTTCTGATCGACGGAATGATAAAGTAGGGTCGCCACTAGCTAAAAACTGGTTCTCTGGATCCAATGCAACTGGAAGTTCATGCATTTGAGTCCTGGTTTGACTTTTATCGCGAGTTGAAACTCACCTCCTCAAGTCATTCAATGACATGTGGCTAATTTTGTGCTGGGGAATAAAATCCAAACCGAGTAATATAATGAAGTTCTATAAGCTACCGCAAGTCTATTTGGCCAAGGCCCATGTGACTACACTAGCCAAAAAATTTCAGCATAATGTTCTTGAAAATCGACCTCCTATTAAGAAATTTCACTATGCCTCATTGACCAAAACCCTAGTGTCGTAGATACTCCAACAAATGTTTTTTTGATCGACATAATGTTAGCGGAGGGGCCCCAATAGCTAAAACTCGGTTCTCTGGAACCAATCCAATTGACAGTTCATCCATCTAAGTCCCAGTTTTAGTTTTATCATGATTTGCAACCTGCCTCCTTAATTCATTCAGGGACATGTGGCCAATTTGTTCTGGGGGCATAAAATCCAAAACGAGTAGCATAACAGAGTTTCGTAAGGTCCCGCAAGTCTGTTTGGAAAAGGCCCATGCTACTACACTATCCAAAAATTCATGAAATAGTGTTCTTGAAAATCCACCTCCTCTTCAGAAATTGCACTATTTCTCATTGACCAAAACCTTGGTGCTGAATATACTCCAACAAACGGTTTTTCGGCAACGAAATGATAGCATAGGGTCCCCACTAGCTAAAATTTGGTGCTCCATATGCAATGAAAATGATGGTTCATGCATCCGAGTCCCAGTTTGATTTTTAGTGCGAGTTTCAACTCACCTCCTCAATCCATTTAGGGGCATGTGGCCAATTTGGTCGAATCCACTGATAAAATTATGATGAAAATCATGAAGATGTTATTGGTGACAATACTCGTGAATGGAACTTACAACTAACACATGCCTTTTGGATCTATTGGACAATGAACAAAACTAGTACTTGTGAGACACATTTGATTAGTTTATGTACAAGAGGCAATTATACCTACTGATTTGGATATTACAACTTATTGATTATCCTTCCATACTAAGGAACTGGACAATAGTCTAATAACTCGTGAATTTAAAGCATTAATAGCCTTTTAAGAGTAGTGAGAGTTTGCAACTCATAATTTAAAATAAGGATAGGGTGTTGTAAAGAAATATCATGAAAATAAGGAAAAAATTAGGTTATTCAGAGTCGGTCGAGGAGTCTTTCTCTTTTTACTTTGTATAAAAATACAAGAGTAAGCATACTAAATTCTATAAGATATTGTTAGGACCATTTACTATTGTAGAAAATATGGGAAATAATGCTCTCTAGTTAAAGGAAATCCAAGAGAGATTATTTTCACATACTATGAATGTGTTTATCCTAAATCCCTATTGCTTTGTTGAACTAACATAGTTATAGGACCAACACACACCAAGAAAATGTTAAAATATAAGTGTGTGTGTGTGTGTGTGTGGCATAGATGTAGGACCAATGCACACCCAAAGAATAGTAAAACATAATAATGTGTGTGTGTGTGTTTGCACATGAATTTTCATTTTTGTTTATAAATTTTAGAGATTCTTTCTCTTTTTCCTTTTATGTTTAGTTTGATAGGTCTGGTTTTGTTTTCATTTTCATGTTGGTCTAGATTATGCATGCATATTTACATTTTTATCACCTTTTCCTTTTTGAGTTTTCCAAGGTGCATCTGTTGTGGTTTTAAGCTTTTCATGGTTTCCTAAAAAGGTACTTATACAATCAATAAGACCTCAGAAAATGTTGCCTATTATGCTTACTCATGTTAGTCTATTAGTATATCACTAACATCGATTGTTAGTTTATGGCATGGTAGGTTTATACCATGAAATAGAGGAGAAATTGTTGATGGGTTCCTAATTCTCAGCTCATGAAAGTTAAATGCTTTAAAACCTTGTTAGGTCTCCCATATCTTCTTCATAGTCTTTTTTATTCACCCATTGTAGAACGTTTTTCCTAATTCGGTCCATATATTGTCCTTTCCAAGGGTGCATATGAATTCTTATACTTGCCTCATTATTACTATTTCTATCATTCAATTTATTTGTTACAATATATTTACAATCCCAAACAACCTATATCATGCCCAATTCGAAGATGTTTCAAATGAACTATTACATGAAGTAGTATCTTAAATGGTGTCACCAGTGTTTACCTTGAAAATGTCTAACAAAAACATCATTACAAAGTGTCACAAGGAAGATACTTACTGCAAAATTTAATAGCCACTGTTGGATTATTGAGAGGGGGGGTGAATCAATAATGAGCAATTTATACCACTTATTAATCATTTTAACCACAATGTATATTCCTTTAACTTATTCAATAATGTTCATTATTTCATCAGTAATATGTTATTGTTTCATATAACATTAACATCCATCAATGCATAATAAACAATAATAGACACATCCACACAATGCACAATACACCAGTATTTTACGTGAAAAACCAATGCGGGAGAAAACCATGAAATGATTTTCTTATATGTCTTTAAGAATTACATTCAAGGAAGCACCAACTTCCAATTCTATGGCTCCAACCAGAACAAGGCTCCAACCCCCGGTGTTCTCCGGCTCCAACTGTAAGGTGGCTACAACCACCCAATTCTCTGTCTCCAACTAGAAGGAGTCTCCAACCCCCTAATTATCAGGCTCCAACCTGAAGTAAGATCCAACTCCTTATGTTCTTTAGCTCCAAATGGAAGTTGGCTCCAACCACCTATCCTTGCCCCGTCCTACCACCCTGAAATATAAGTGCCAAATGTAGACAACCTATCACCTTCACTAAATCAACCACTATCATTGTCACTCTATCACTATCACCTGTACCAACAACATGTAACCAAAAAAATCTAGCAATACCTATACCTAAAACCTATAACCAACAACCTATGCCAATAACCTATCACAATAAAATCATCAACCAATCATGTACATCAACAACTAGCACAACTTGTACCATCACAAGTGCATTGACCATGCACATCATAACACCTCATAACCATTACCAATACCAATATAGTTATGCCACATCAACCATAAACCATGTGCCAATATCACTACAAATATGTCAAACGAGATTACCAACAAGTGCCTCTAAAAATGTACCAAGCATGTACAAATCATGTATCAATAACAAACCAAGTTATACCTCATCAAGATGTACCAACATCACCATACCATACACCTCATGTATATTCCATCTCATCAATTAAGTATATCATACATGAATTCAACATATACCACAACCATACAACAAGACAAATAACAAGAGTCCTCTAGAAATACATCAAAAATCCATAATCCAAATACCGTAAACCCTTACATAAAACCATGTGCCAAGCCCCACTGTTATGTAGCCTCAAGAATGTACCATGTCATGACCAAATATAATTATAAACATACATGTAACTTTGTAATAGACCTCGTGTATGTTATCACAGGCCTGCAAACCTTCCTTAACTTCAACAACAAGAGACTAGCATTTTCATCAAACTTTACTTTAGTCTCACATGACTAATTTTGGATTAGTCAAAAACCCTAACTTGCAACAAGAATAACTGTGTACCTGTAATGCATAAAGGTGTGAAAATTATACACAATATTCTTCAATGTTTTCTTTACAAATTCTTCAGGTTTCACTACTTAGAACTTCCCAGAAAAGGAGTTATAGAAAAAATGGCATATCTTGTTGAATTCTGGCTTATTCTAAAGAGTGAACTTGTAGAGAATTCCACACGCAGAATATTTTCTTTATGGATCTTAAAATGGTACACAACATAATAAATACTTTACTCTAACCAATTCATTTGGTATCACTAAATTTGGATATGTTATGAAGAAGTTATGATGTTTTTACCCAGAACAAATATTTTAGACTAGTTTTGGGACTAGCCACAAACCCTATCTTCCACAGAGTGTGACTCCCAAACTATAACGACCCACAAGATAAAATGTTTATCCCATTTACTGGGATATGTTTTCCCAACAACCTCCATATTTATCTATTAGAGTCATTCTAGAAAAAAAGTTATTTAGAAAATGGTGAGATGACCTGTAAATAACATACCTTGTAAAGCATCATCAAAAGACTTTATCCTCCCTTGAATTTTGGCCTTCTTTACTTCACCTTCCCTATGAAATTCGCCTTATATCTCCTTTGGTTACCTCATTCACTTGTATATATTAAATATTCTCAATTGGTGCTAATGGGAGACCCTTTCTCTCTTATTTATACTCTCCAAGTAGCTTCCACTAAAAGTATCCACTTAACCACTTTGTCCACTTAACCAACTTTGTCCACTTAGGCACTTTGTCCACTTAGGAACTTTGTCAACTTTATTATTTAATTAATTTCTCCTTGCAACCACATTGACTAGGAATCTTCCTGAAGACTTTCTAGAATAATTGACTTCTTGTTGAACTTTTAGGGACTTCTAGAATACTCTTGGGGGTCCTCCAACTTCAAGAGGCCATATCTCACCAACTATGAGGAACCACATGGTGTTCCACATATCAACAGAAATGGAATGACATGTACTATCCATATAGAATAGTATTAACTACATATTCACTTATATTCATGCCTTTATACCTAAAACAAGCACAATTTTCTTACCCATACCTTTGCACTACTGAAATTCGCTACCAGACTTCTCCAAGGGTTGACATCAATCTACAATATCACTCTCTATAAGGGTTGAAATCAATGAAAACCAACTATACAAAAAACATTTCCGTCAACCTAATCCAACTATCTAACAACCACCTAGATCTAATAAACACCAATTTCACCCTAGTTAATGATCAATAGCTCAAATTCCTTACTAAGAATTATAAGTTATCCTCCTAGTGTGCACTAATGTCAAACTGGTAAATATGCTATAGTTTACTAATTCATGGTATGTTTGATATATTGGTGAGTGTGATCATTTCATGGTTGAATTTAGTACGATGTCGAATACTAATGTTCATGTTTTACATATGGATCTATGACTTATGATGACTTATGACATTGCAATGATGTGTGGGGTAAGGATGTTATTTAATAGGTTCACCATCAATCATTAGTTTTGATGTTTAGCATTGATATAATGACATATGTGCCTATGTAGATTAACCGCTCATGTCAATTTTCACAAGGTTATTTTGAAAATGTATGGATATGATTATGACTTGTGCATGGATTCTATGCTCTAGTTCTAGTTATTTTGGTTTATCACATCTATAATAATGTGAAACATGGCTAGAAAGATAATAAGTATCCCAACTCTCAATGTAATTTATTATTCCTAAGGTGAAATGCCAAGGAAAATTATAAGTATTGGCCACCACTACAAGATAATCATATAAAGTTGGGTTACAAGTAAAGGCTCCACCATTCACTTAGGGTAATGCACTTGGCAAAGGAAATGTCACATGGTTAAAAATGAAATATATTGACAAGCATCCATTATGATGGTTTTTGGGTATTAATTTACATTGACAAATTTAATTCATTGTTGTGATCCAACGAGGGATATTGGAGAGATAATCACTTGTAATTTACCCTAGTTCATACTCCAACTCATGGTTATACTACACATTTTGTGGGAGGGGGGAAATATTAGTATTGAGTTCACACTCCTCCTACTTGTAGACAAATCCATCCTACGAGTTGTGTGCATGAGAAGGTAGAGTGTGTATTGAGAACTCAGAATATATTCTTTGTCCTGGTTCCTTAATTTGAAAAGCTTAATAAGAGCCTAGTTTGATCACTTATATTGATCCCTCATTCTTGGTAGTTTCTAGTGAAAGATGTTCGATCTAGGCATAGTTTTTGGCTGCGGTCTAGAGAGAAAAACAAGTATGGATACCACTCATCCATCAAGTTCAATGAGTGTTGGAAAATTTGTAAACTACAACTCATAAAACAATCATTAGTTTCCTTCATTTTGTGTGTGTGATTCTTGAGAAATGGTATAGATTGGGGTTTCATGAGCATGATTTTAAATACAATAGTAGAAAAGTAGAAAGAATGAATAAATTCCATGACTTCACTTGCCATTCCTTTCCTTTCCTTCACTTTCCATGCCTTTCCTTTCCTTCACTTTCCTTTCCTTTCCTTGTCTTTCCTTCACTTTTCGTGGCTTACCTTGCCTTGCCATGCCTTGACTCTCCTTGCCTTCACTTTCCTTACCATGCCTTTCTTTTTCATGCCTTGCCATCCCATGCCTTCACTTTCCTTTCCATGCTTTGTCTTTCCATGCTATGTCATTCCATGACATGCCTTGTCATTCCATGTTGTGTCATACCATGCCATGCCTTCACTTTCCATGCCTTTCCTTTCCTTGCCTTCACTTTCCTTTGCATACCTTTCCTTGTCATGCATTGCCATGCCTTGTCATGTCATTCCTTCACTTGTCATTTCATGCCATGATTTTCCATGCCTTCACATGCCATGTATTTTCATGCCATGCATTCACTTTCCATTCCTTCACTTCCTTGGCCTTTCCATTCCTTCACTTCTCATGCCATGTCTAGCCTAACAAGTTTTTAAATTGTCAAACATATGTAATAAGCACAGAGAAAACACCTAGTGACAAATATACTCCAACAAATGGTTTTTCGATCAATGGAATGATAGCGTAGGGGACCCACTATCTAAAACCTAGTGCTCCAAATCCAATGCAACTGAAGTTTCATGCATCTATGTCTTGGTTTAAGTTTTAGCATGAGTTGCAACTCACCTCCTCAATCCATTCAAGGACATGTAGCCAATTTGTTCTGGGAGCGTAAAGTCCAAACCAAGTAGCATAACAGTGTTTCAAAAGATCCCTTAAGTCTATTTGGCCAAGGACTATATGAATACACTATCCAAAAATGCCTGACACAATTATCTTGAAAATTGACCTCCTATTTAGAAATTGTAGTATGCCTAATTGACCAAAACCATAGTGTCATAGATACTCCAAAAAAAAAGGTTTTCAATCAATGAAATGATAGTGGAGGGAATCCACTAGCTAAAACCTAGGCTCCATATACAATTCAATTGACAGTTCATCCATCCAAGTCCTAGTTTGAGTTTTATCGTGAGCTGCAACTCACCTCCTCAAGTCATTCAATGACATGTGGCCAATTTGGTTTGAGGGCATAAAATCCAAACTGAACATCATAAAAGAGTCCTGTAAGCTCCCATGAGTCTATTTGGCCAAGGCCCACATGACTACACTACCCCAAAAAAATGACACAATGTTCTTGAAAATCTATCTCCTCTTAAGAAATTGCACAATGTCTCATTGAGAAAAACCCTAGTGTCAAAGATAATCCAACAAATGATTTTTCAGTCGACGGAATGATAACAGAGGGGCCCCACTAGCTGAAACCTGGTGCTCTAGATCCAATTCATCTAATGAATCATCCATTTGGGTCCTGTTTTGAGTTTTATTGGGATTTGCAACTCACCTCTTCAAGCCATTTAGGGAAATGTGGAAAATTTGGTTCGGGGGCGTAAAATCCAAACTGAGCAGCATAATGGAGTTCTGTAAGCTCTCGCAAGCCTATTTGGCCAAATCCCACATGACTACACTACCCACAAATTACCGAAACGGTGTTCTTGAAAATCGACCTCCTCTTCGGAACTTGCACTATGCCTCATTGAGTAAAACACTAATGCTGGAGATCTCCAACAAACTGTTTTTCAGTCAATGAAATGATAGCATAAGGGCCACATTAAGTGAAACCTAGTTCTCTGGATCCAATCCAACCAAAGGTTTTCCCATCCAAGTCTTGGTTTTAGTTTTATTGCGAGCTGGAACTTTCCTCCTCAAGTCATTCAATGACATGTTCCCAATTTGATTTGGGGGCATAAAATCCAAGCCGAGTAGCATAACAGAGTTTTGTAAGCTCCCGTAAGTCTATTTTTCCAAATCCCATGCAATTACACTACCCAAAAATGTTTGAGACGATGCTCTTGAAAATTGACCTCCTCTTCAAAACTTGCATATGCCTCATTGAGCAAAACACTAGTGTCAGAGATAGTCCAAGAAACCGTTTTTTAGTTGACAGAATGATAGCATAGGGGCCCCACTCGCTGAAACCCAGTGCTACAAATCCAATTCAACTGACAGTTTTCACATATGAGTTTCGGTTGGAGTTTTATCGCGAGTTGTAACTATCCTCCTCAAGTCATTCTGTGACATGTGGCCAATTTGGTCTGGGGGCATAAAATCCAAACCAAGGAGAATAATAGAGTTTTGTAATCTCCCGCAAGTATGTTTGGCCAAGGAACACACAAATAAACTACCTAAAAACACCCAACATAGTGTTCTTGAAAATAGACCTCCTCTTCATAAATTTCACTATGTCTCATTGAGAAAAACCCTAGTGCCAGAGATACTCCATCAAAAAGTTTTCCAGTCGATGGAATGATAGCGAAGGGGCCCCACTAGCTGAAACTCAATGCTTCAGATCCAATGCAACTAACTATTCATTCATCTGAGTCCTAGTTTTATTTTTATCATGATTTGTAACTCACCTCCTCAATCCATTCAGGGACATGTGGCCAAGTTGGTTTGGGGGCGTAAATCCAAATTGAGTAGCATAATGGAGTTCCACAAGCTTCTGCAAGTCTGTTTGTCCAAGGCCCACATGACCACACTACCCACAAGTTTCTGACACAGTGGTCTTGAAAATCAACCTCCTCTTCTGAACTTTCACTATGCCTCATTGAGTAAAAAACTAGTGCATGAGATACTCCAACAAACAATTTTCCAATCAACAAAATGATAGTGTAGGGGCCCCACTAGTTGAAAACTAGTGCTTCGAATCTAATGCAACTAGTGATTCACCCATACGAGTCTTGGATTGAGTTTTATCATGAGTTTCAACTCTCCACCTTAGGTCATTCAAGGACATGTGGCTAATTTGGTTTGGGTTCATAAAATCCTAACTGAGCAGCATAACAGAGTTTTGTAAGATCCCACAAGTCTGTTTGGCCAAGGCCCATAGGACTACACTACCCAAAAATGACCGACACAATTTTCTTGAAAATCAACCTCCTCTTCATAAATTACACAATATTCAATCTTCTGATCAAATGATGGATATTGAAGAGATAAAACCTTGTAATTTACCCTAGTTCATACCTAACTCATGGTTATGCTACACGTTTTGTGGGAGGGGTGGAATATTAGTCTTGATTTCACACTCCTCCTACTTATAGACAAATCCATCCTATGAGTTGTGTGCATGAGAAGGTAGAGTGTGTATTGACAACTCAGAATATATTCTTTGGCTTGGCTCCTCAATTTGGAAAGCTTAATAAGAGCCAAGTTTGATCTCTTATATTGATCCCTCATTCTCGGTACTTGCTGGTGAAAGATGTTCAATCTAGGCATAGTTTTGTGGCATTGTTTGGAGAGAAAAAAAAGTATGGATACCATGCAACCATCAAGTTCAATGAGTGTTGGAAAAGTGGTAACTTACAACTCATAAAACAACCATTAGTTTCCTTCATTTTGTATGTGTGCTTCTTGAGAAATGGTATAGATTAGGGTTTCATGAGCACGATTTTAAATACAATAGTAGAAAAGTAGCAAGACTGAAGAAATTCCATGACTTTACTTTCCATTCCTTTCCTTTTTGGCACTTTCCATGCCTTTACTTTCCTTCACTTTCTTTGCCTTTCCTTGTCTTTCCTTCACCTGTCGTGGCTTACCTTGCCTTGTCATGCCTTGCCTTCACTTTACTTTCCATTACTTTCCTTGTCCTGCCTTGCCATGTCATGCCTTCACTTGCATTTCCATGACTTTACTTTCCATGTTATTCCATTCCATGCCTTTTCACACCATGTCATGCCTTCACTTTCCATGCCTTTCCTTTCCTTTCCTTCACTTGACTTTCCATGCCTTTCCTTGTCATGCATTTCCATGCCTTGTCATGTCATTCCTTCACTTGTCATGCATGCCATTATTTTCCATGCCTTTTCATTCCATGGCTTCACTTTCCATGCCTTCACTTGCCTTTCCTTTCCATTCCTTCACTTCTCATTCCATGTCTAGCCTAAAAAGTTGTTAAATTGTCAAACATATGTAATAAGCACTGAGAAAAAACCTAGTGATAGAGATACTACAACAAATGGCTTTCCGGTCGATGGAATGATAGTATAGGGGACCCACTATCTAAAACCCAGTTCTTCAGATCCAATGCAAGTAAAGGTTCATGCATCCAAGTCCTGGTTTGAGTTTTAGCACGAGTTGCAACTCACCTCCTCAAGCCATTCAAGGACATGGTCCAGGGGCCTAAAATCCAAACTGAGTAGCATAACAGAGTTTCAAAATATCTCATAATTCTATTTGGCTAAGGCCCACGTGACTACACTAGAAAAAAATGCCCAACACGGTGTTTTTGAAAATCAACCGCCTCTTCAGAAATTGTAGTATGCCTCATTGACCAAAACCATAGTGTCGTAGATACTCCAACAAACAATTTTTCAATCAACGAAATGATAGCGGAGGGACCCCACTAGCTAAAAGCTAGTTCTCCATATCCAATGCAATTGATAGTTCATCCATCCAAGTCCTAGTTTGAGTGTTATCGTGAGTGATAACTCGCCTCCTCAAGTCATTCAATGACATGTGGCCAATTTGGTTCGGAGGCATAAAATCCAAACTGAACAACATAACATAATTTTGTAAGCTCCCACAAGTCTATTTTTCCAAGGCACACATGAATACACTACCCAAAAACAACTGACACAATGTTGTTGAAAATCGATCTCCTCTTTAGAAATTGCACTATGCCTCATTAAGAAAAACCCTAGTGTCGAAGATACTCCAACAAACGATTTTTTGGTCGACGAAATGATAACAGAGGGGCCCCACTAGATGAAACTTGGTGCTCTAGATCCAATTCAATTGACGATTCATCCATCCAAGTCTCAGTTTGAGTTTTATTGTGAGTTGCAACTCGCCTCTTCAAGCCATTTAGGGACACGTGGCCAATTTGGTTTGGGGGCGTAAAATCCAAACCGAGAAGCATAGTGGAGTTTTGTAAGCTCCCACAAGTCTGTTTGGCCAAATCCCACACGACTACACTACCCACAAATGCATGAAACAATGTTCTTGAAAATTGACCTCCTCTTCAGAACTTGCACTATGCCTCATTGAGCAAAACACTAGCTCCGGAGATACCCCAACAAAAATTTTTTCAGTCGATGAAATGATAGCATAAGGGCCCCTATAGATGAAACCTAGTTCTCTGGATCCAATGTAGCTAGAGGCTTTCCCATCTGAGTCCCGTTTTGAGTTTTATTGTGAGTTGCAACTCACCTCCTCAAGTCATTCAATGACATGTGTCCAATTTGATCTGGGGGCATAAAATCCAATCCGAGTAGAATAACAGAGTTTTGTAAGCTCCCGTAAGTCTATTTTTCCAAATTCCATGCAACTATACTACCCAAAAATTTCTGACACAGTGCTCTTCAAAATTGACCTCCTCTTCAAAACTTGCACTATGCCTCATTCAACAAAACACTAGTGTCAGAGATACTCCAAAAATGTTTTTTCGGTCGACAGAATGATAGTGTAGGGGCCCCACTAGCTGAAACCCAGTGCTACAGATCCAATGCAACCGACGGTTTTCACATATGAGTGTCGGTTTGAGTTTTATCGCGAGTTGCAATTTGCCTCCTCAAGTCATTCTACGACATGTGGACAATTTGGTCTGGGGGCATAAAACACAAACCGAGTAGCATAATAGATTTTTGCAAGCTCCTGCAAGTATGTTTGTCCAAGGACCATGCAAATACACTACCTAAAAACACCTAACATAGTGTTCTTGAAAATAGACCTCCTCTTCAGAAATTGCACTGTGTCTCATTGAGCAAAACCCTAGTGCCAGAGATACTCCATCAAACAGTTTTATAGTCGATGGCATGATAGTGGAGGGGCCCCACTAGCTAAAACTCGGTGCTTCAGATCCAATGAAACTAATTATTCATTCATTTGATTCCCAAATTGATTTTTATTGTGATTTGTAACTCGCCTCCTCAAGCCATTTAGGGACATGTGGCCAATTTGGTCTGTGGGTATAAATCCAAACCGAGCAGCATAATAGAGTTCTACAAGCTCCAAAATTCTATCTTTTCAAGGCCCACACTACCAACTACCCACAAATTCCCGACATAGTGTTCTTGAAAATAGACCTCCTCTTCAGAACGTGCACTATGCCTCATTGAGAAAAACAATAATGCCGAAGATACTCCAACAAACAGTTTTACGGTTGACAAAATGGTAGCATAGGGGCACCACTAGCTGAAAACTAGTGCTTCGGATCTAATGAAAATAGCGATTCACCCATCCGAGTCTTGGTTTGATTTTTATCATGAGTTTCAACTCTTCTCCTTGGGACATTCAAGGACATGTGGCAAATTTGATTTGGGGGCATAAAATCTTAACCGAGAAGCATAACAAAGTTCTGTAAGATCCCGCAAGTTTGTTTGGACAAGGCCCACATGACTAAACTACCCAAAAATGATCGACACAATGTTCTTGAAAATCAACCCCCTCTTCAAAAATTGCACTATTCCTCATTAAGCAAAACCCTACTTCCAGAGATACGCCAACAAATAATTTTTTGGTCGATGAAATGATAGTGGAGGGGCCCCACTATCTAAAACTCGGTGCTCCAGATCCAATCCAATTGATGATTCATCCATCCAAGTCTTGGTTTGAGTTTTGTCGTGTGTTGAAAGTCTCCTCCTCAATCCATTCAGGGACATGTGGCCAATTTGCTCGAGGGGTGTATTGCAAGGCATGGCATGGAAAGGCATGGCTTGGAAATGGATGGTATGGAAAGGCATGGCATGGAAAGGAACGGTATGGAAATGAATGGTATGACATGGATAGGCATGGCATGGTATGGCAAGGTATGGTATGAAAAGGAATGGTATGGAAAGGCATGGTATGGAAAGGTGTGGTATGACATGTCAAGACAAGGAATGGAATGGAAAGGCATGGTATGGAAATACAAGGCATGGAAAGTTAATGCAATGCATGGCATTGCAAGGCATGGTACAGAAAGGCATGTCATGGAAAGGCATACCATACCATACCATAGCATGGCAAGGTAAGGCATAAAATACCATGACATAGCATGGAAAGGAAATGAATACTATACCATACCATACCATACCATACCATTCCAAGGATACCATACCATGGCATGGAAAGTAAAGGAATATCATACCATACCATACCATGCAAAGGGAAGGTATGGCATGACATGCAATGGAAAGGCAAGACAATGCATGACATGGCATGGAATAGCAAGGCATGGAAAGGAAAGGAGAGGAATGGCATGTCAAGGCATGGTATGGAAAGGCATGGAATGATAGGAATGGTATGGCATGGAAAGGCAAGGCATGGCATGACAAGGCATGGTATGGAAAGAAAAGGCATGGAAAGTGAATGCAAGGCATGGAATTTCAAGGCATGGTATGGAAAGGCATGGAATGGAAAGGCATACCATATCATACCATACCATAGCATGGAAAGGAAAGGAATACCATACCATACCATACCATGTCATGGAAAGTCAAGGCAAGGCAAGGCATGTCATACCATACCATGCCATGCCAAGGATACCATACCATAGCATGGAAAGGAAAGGAATATCATTCCATAGCATACCATACCATACCATGCAAACGATACCATATCATACCATACAATACCAAGGAAAGGCATACCATACCATACCATACCATACCATACCAAGGCAAGGCAAGTCATACCATACCATGGAATGGCATAGAAAGGAAAGACAATGCAAGGCATGGCACGGAAAGGCATGCAAAGGCAAGGGATGGGATGGCATGGAATGGAAAGGCAATGCAAGGAAAGGAATGCCATGGAATGGTAGGTTAGGGAAAAGCATGTCATGACAAGGCATGGTATGGAAAGGCATGGCATGGAAAGGAAATGCATGGTATGGAAACGAATGACATGGAAAGGCATTGTATGGAAAGGAAAGGTATGGTATGGAAAGGAAAGGCATGACAAGGCATAGCATGGAAAGGCATGGTATGGAAATGCATGGTATGGAAAGACAAGGCATGGCAAGTGAATGCAATGCATGGAATTGCAAGGCATGGTATGGAAAGGCATGGCATGGAAAGGCATAACATACCATAACAAGGCATGGAATGGCATGACATGGAAAGGTATGGCAAGGCTAGGCATGGCAGGGCATGGCATGGAAAGGAAATCACATGCATGGCATGGCAAGGCATGGCATGGAAAGATGCAAAGGAAAGGCATGGCATGGCATGGCCTAGAAAGGAAAGGAATGGAATGGAAAGGCATGCAAAGGAAAGGAATGGCATGGAAAGACAAGGAAAGTCATGGAATGGAAATGCATGATATGACATGGCATGGTGGAACATACCCCCCTACTCTCCCTTGGGCCTGTGTGGCCTCCTAGTCAAGGATATTAATCTATTATAGATGGATTGGCTCCTCGAGACCTTATTGATCTCAAACTAAATCAAACATAGGCCTTGTTATCACCCAAGGCATAGGTTGTATGGTACGCGTGGGCCCTCATTTTTTAGTGCTTTTTCAAATCTCAACACCGATGGGCGCTAGCTCCTTCTTCTAGTTCTTCTTTGCATGTGAACTTAGGTTGTGACCTAAGGCTTAACCTCCTACCACTTCGCAACTTCAAAACTTTTCACTGAGACTAGATCAATGGTCCATGTCCCACTTCGCAACCAACAGTCGAGATCTACTTCGGGATGCCATGCTTCGGGAGTTCTAGATGTTCCAACCTACACTTTTCCCTGCAGTACTCCATACCTGAATTTCTAGATCAAGCACCATGCTCCACCCAAATCAACAGCTCTGGTCCACTTTGAGACTTCAACATTCAGGAGTTTCGAATGTTCCTGCATACTTTTCCCCCGGAGTTTTTTCTTCTAGACTTGAGGATCGTGCACCACACGTCCTTCCTGATCAACGGTCCTAGTTGACTTTGGGACTTCAACCTTTGAGAGTTTCAACCTCTCCACACTAGCTTAATCCTAGATTTATTTCACCCAGAGTTCACAGATCTCTGTCGTGTGTCCTTCTGGATTTGACAGTCCATATTTTCTCTACTCCCTATCGACTTCCTTCTAGAGTGTTAGACCTCCAAACTTCCATATCTCTCATCGTTTTTCCTTCGTAATGAACGACTGTGATCTACTCCACTCTTCAGGACTTCAGGAGTTTGTCACACTCCACAACTAAAATCTCCCAGAGTGACTTTTCTCTAGAGTCTCAGACCTTTCGACACATACCTCTTGGCGAACAACGACCAGGATCTACTTTTGCCTTCGTCTATTCAATGATTTTTCTCTCTCCTTGTATACAAAACTTCCGAAGTGATTCCACTCCGAAGTTGCAGATCTTATGCCACCTATCCATCTGGATGATGGACGGCCCCTAACCTCTTCACGGCTTCAGCAAATTCCTCTCTCTTGTGTGCACAATGATACTTAAAGCTCGCTCACTTTTCCTAGATCCAACGATATGGAACGATTATGATTCCTCCTACATGTATATTGACCGATAACTCAATAAACCTTCAGAGCTTCACTCCCTTTGAATATTTCTTCCTGTTGTCTCTCTTGAGATTTGTTTCTTGAACCATTTGACTCCTTAGAGGGCTACTTCGACACTTAGTCAAACTTTTAATCTGTGTGCTCCTTGCAACAGATTCTTATGCAAGACTTATCTTCTTGCAGGCGACTGTGCATGCCTTGCAATAGTCCCTTTTCACTCCTTGCAAATGGAAGTTTCATGCCACCTCTTCTGAGCTTTTGAGTCGAAACAAAAATTTTCAAGGCACTCCTTGCGGACTGTATGCACACCTTGCATAAACTCAATGAAGAGAAACAATTCAAGCTTATCCAAATTCTTCACTGTTTCATATACTCAATAACATAACTCATTCATTCATGCCTTGCAATAGTCCCTTTTCACTCCTTGCAAATGGAAGTTTCATGCCACCTCTTCTGAGCTTTTGAGTCGAAACAAAAATTTTCAAGGCACTCCTTGCGGACTGTATGCACACCTTGCATAAACTCAATGAAGAGAAACAATTCATGCTTATCCAAATTCTTCACTGTTTCATATACTCAATAAAATAACTCATTCATTCATGAAAATAGAAAATAACATGGAAAGTGTAAACAGTAGCAACACCATGCATTGAGTCAATATCCCTCTGTTATATTCATTCATATGTAAATGGCTACAACTCTGGTAAAACAACTTACATTCAGTAACAACTATCTCCTACTAATCTACAAAATCCTTATTCAAGCATACAATGCATCTACTTATACAAGAGGTCCTCTAGGGTTCCCTTCAACTACCTATCTAATCGAAGTAAAAGATTACAACTACTTACTCCTAATACAATAAACGTCTGTGATAGACAATTTAAGGTGAATGTTCAGATCCACGCCAAAATCAAATAACTAAAGGACGATATGATATATCCCGGTTTGACGCAATCATTCAACCTTCGACCATTAAAAATTATTTGATTTATCATTTACTCAGAATTTCTCTGAGATACACCATCTTTCAAAATTTAAAAGTTTACTCAAAAGGTGCACTAGGTGCTTTGTTGTCATCCCATGTGGCTTTGTTGATGATTCTCCTACATGATGCTCCTCTGGTAAGAAAATTCATGGACTCATGTCCATGAGCTCTTGCACTGACCTTCCATGCTTCTCAACATCATCTTCACTTACCCAAATGGCATCTTCTATCGGGTTTCCCTTCCACTTGACCAAATATTCAAAATAGGTATTCCTCCTGGTCTTCTTACCAATCCTCTGATCAACGATCTTCTCCATCTATGGATTTTCTACTATAGGCATCTACTTCTCCCACTAAATATTCTCTTCATCTTCTGATATTTATGTGTCATCTTCCTTGTAAGGATATAGGTTTGAAATGTTGAATATGGGTGATATTCCCACATCCTCTAGCAACTCTATCTCATAAGCATTGTTACCAAATTTTATTAGGATCTTGCATGGTCCAATATTCTTCAACTTCATCTTGTTATATGTTCCTCTTGGGAACCTTTCCTTCCTCAAGTGTACTAAAAATTGATCTCCCACTTCAAATTGAATTTCTCTTTTGTGTTGATCAACTCTGTGTTTATACTCTGCATTGTTTTTTTGCAACTAGTCCTTGATCTGATTATGAAGCTTTTGCATTGCTGTAGTGAAGTCTTCTTCTCTAGCGCTTCTGAATTCACTCTGCTCCATGTCTCTCAATTATGATAACCCTCTTGGCATCATCCCAAACACAATCTGGAATGAGATTTTTCTTGTACTTATGTTTGGTGAGTCATTATATGCAAACTATGTTTGTGACATAATTTGATCCCATTGGCTATGATGTTCAGTGACCAAACTTCATAACAAATTTCCCAATCTCTGATTTACCACCTCTTTCTGTCCATATGTTTGAGGGTGATATGTTGAACTAAAAGACTATTATTTCCCCATCTTGTTCCATAATGTTCTCTAGAAATGAGCAAAAAATTTAGTGTCTCTATCCGAGACAATTCTTCTGGGAAATCCATGAAGTCTCACAACTTCCTTGAAAAACAAATTTGCAATCTATGTTGCATCATTTTTATTTTGGCATGGGATAAAGTGTGCCATATTTGAGAATATATCAACCACAAAAAATATGGAATCACTTCCCCTCTGGGTTCTTGGCAATCCTAACACAAAATCCATGCTCAATCCATCCCAAGGCCTATCTGAAATAGGCAATGGCTGATACAATACATTGTTTTTTTTCTTTCCTTTTTCATACTGGAAAATATTACATTTTTTCACAAAAAATTTCACCTCTTCTCTCATACCTGGCCAATAGAATGAATTGTTCAACCGTGAAAATTTCTTGTCATGGTCGAAATGTCTTGCTAGTCCTCCACTGTGTTTTTCCTTCAATAGATTTTCTCTCATCGATCACCTCGGTATGCATAATTGGAAACCTTTAAACATCAATTCATATTGAATCATATGCTCTATCCACTAGCTTTTGTCTTTGATCATAGGATTTCCACATGATTCATATGCTTCTTTAAAATATGAGTCATCACAATACATATCCTTAAGGTGTTCAAACCCCAAGGTCTTCACCTGAACCTCCTGTAGAATCATACATCTCATGCTAAATGCATCAAAAACTTTGTTAGCATTACCAAAAATATGTTTAATGACAAAAGTGAAATTTTTCATAAACTCTATCCACTTATCATGTCTCTAGTTTAACTTCTCTTATCTGGTTATGAATTGTAAAGCTTGATAGTCACAATACAAGACAAATTCCTTTGGAACAAGATAGTGCCTCCACTTCTTCAAAGCTTGAATTATGGCATAAAATTATTTATCATATGTGGATTACTTTCCATTAGTCTCATTTAACTTTTATGATGTAGGAGCATCGCTCCACCTCTGCACACGCCAGTCAATTAGCATGCATGGTGCACATTTAAGGAAGGGAGAGGCGTCGCCCTCTAATTTTTCCTCAAGAATCAAAAGTGTGATCCAGGCATTTAATGATGACAAGCTAGAAGATCTAAGTTTTGCCTTCACACAAGTTGGCGATAAGGTCACCATTAAGTGGTTTATGGCAGGAGGGATCTGCATCCGATTTGGAGCGGATTTCCATCGTTGTAATTTTCCTATTAGATAGGTGTTTTGAATGGTGATTTGACACCAGTAGTTTAGCTTACGAGGGAAGATCGTCGATCCCCTCTTGTATAAATATTTGTAATTGTTGCAAATTAGAGATTGGGTTGTAGGAGGCTATAGGAGGTTAGCTAAGATAGATTTATCCAGGAGAGAAACACAAAGAGTTAGGACTATTGTAATTTGAAATTCTACCATTAATAGAAAATGACAATTTTTCCTATTTTCAAATTCTGTGTAATGGATGTTGTGTTATGAATGCCATTTGTATGCATCTGAATTGTAGCTAAATGTTAGAAATTGTTTGCAGGGATAGAGATAAAGTTTTCTACCCATGAGTGTGTTGGATTAGGTCTGGTTCTCTAGGCCAAGTGCAAGTAGTGCATGATAGAGAGAGAGGAAACTATGTGAGCCGATGCAAGGAGTGTGTGTCTAAACAAGGTGGAGTCACAAGAGACACTTCCAAGAAGGCATACCAGGTTAATTCATAGATTCGTGAGGAAATTTCAAGGTGGTTAAGTACCTTGGAAGGAAAGACTATGTAGGAGGAAGCACAACTCAGAGTTACTGAACACTCTGAAACACTTTTTCAGTAGGGCATAGAGAAAGTATGAGAGCGTACAAGAGAAACATTGTTAGAAGTGTTGGAATCCTTAAGAGAATCCCAAAATTACTGAACATTCTGAGGAAGGAAGGCTTTGCAAGAGTGCATCGACAAAGGAAAGGAGATGACTTAAACCCTCCTATAAGCTAAGGGGAAAGTCATCAAAGAATGGATATGATTGCGAGGAGTGTGCCAAAGATACTATAAGTCCATATTACAAGCTCAAGGGGAATAGCACGAAATGTCCAGGAGGGTACGAGGGAGTTCACAGAGGAACGATGAACTTTGAAGATTTTCAAGCCGAGCAAAGTCATAGAAGAGTCTATGTAGAACTATGCAAAGAGTAAAGAAGGAGTTAGATAATATCTTAAGTATTGAAATAAATAATTTGTGCTAAGTGTGCAAAAGAGGTTGAGGACTCGCTGAATTCCAGAAGATAGTGAAATTATCCATCGTCGAGAGAGATAGGTGGTAGAAGTTCGAGAGAAGGAACTTCGGAAGGTTTTTCGAGTGCAAACAAATATCTTCACAAATTCGTGACGCACGAAGTGATTCTAGACCATTGGATCTAGAAGACACGTGCTAGATAGTCACACACTTTGAAGGAAGAACCCTTTGAGAAAAGTCAAGAGGAGAATACCCAAAGAGCCAAGAGATGAAGTAATCTTGGTTGTTCATTGGGATAGGACATGTGGACTTGGGATCAACACTTCATTGATTCACAAGTCATGAAGGAAAGATTCAAGAGAAGAGAGGAATCACGAAGTCTGAACTCATGATTTGATCATAGCCATTGGTCACAAGAGGAACGTGGACCGTAGATCGGGTCCCAGAGAATTCGTCGATTCAGGAATCTGGAAAAAGAGGAGTAAGAAGCTCGTGAAAGATCCAAAGTACAGAGGTGCAAAGGAAGCTGGCCCATAGTAGAAGTCTGTGGTCATATCAAGGGGGAAGCCTAGCACAGAGAGCTATATTTTGTTGACATTAAGAAGGAGTGGGTCCGCGGGTGCCACATAACCTGCACCGAGAAGACAAAGGGCCTGTGTCAAGTTAATCGGTTCCATCAAGATCTTGACAAACCATTCGGTTCGATGACTTGAACGATTCTAGAACAAGAGGTCGTGCAACCCCAAAATTACGGAGGGAAGGGGGCCAGGGGTTGCGACCAAGTGGTATCAGAGATGGGTTTCATCTATAGATCGTAGGAAAAGGAGATATCATAGCTAATGAAGAATTGATTTATGTAGGCAAGGGGGACAGAGTGTGATATTCTCTTGAGGTTGTTGCAAGGTTTACAACAGATGGTAAACAACCAGGTGGGTTGTAAGTGAAGCAAGATGGTCGTTGGAATTCATGAATGCGGTCAAGGGAGAGTTTTCCCACATAAAATAAAATAAGAGATGGACAAGGATCTTAGTGATATTAGAGCACAGATAGAGAAACTAGCATTCAAAATGTAGTAGTTGGAAAAGGTGCATTGGAGGTACGAATGGACTTTGAAGAGGAAAACTAAATGGCCTGTCTATAAGTTGTTGTCTAGAGGGTAGCAACAGATGTTAAAAAAATGGCTGAGGTATGCTGAAAATATCAATGACGAGGGAAAGAGATATGGCAAAGGTTTTGTAGGTTTCTAGGTGGGAAATGAGAAGGGATTAGTGGATCTCGTAAACTGTCAGATGGGAAGAAGAGACATCCAAGATTTCCAAGTGGGAAAGGGAGGAGGAATGAGCTCAGTTGAGAGTTCACATCAGAGGGTATTGATAGATGAAGATGAGGCAGAAGAAAGACCTCACTCAGGTGGAGCTTCATGTGGAACTATGAACTATGTGAATGAAGATGATGAGAAGTTTAAAACTTCAACCATCAAGGAGAAGGATCAGAGGACAATTCTGATCATTGGAGGAGTCGCGATATTCCTACCAAGAGGCTGAGGAGAGGCTAGCACAAATGCTATGGATGCAGTAGAAGGAAAGAAAGATAATACTTTCATGAAGGAGGAGGAGTAGATACTGAAGTTTTTCCCAACAAAAGGAGAAGAGTATTATGTAGAATTGCTCATAATTTTCATCGAGAAAGCTGAACAGGACATGACTGCAACATTGAACTTTGCATCAAAAGTGGAAGTAGACAACATAGTATTTACTGATCTATGTGAGGAATTGAGAGCCCTATAAACAAGGGTGATAGTGCAAGGCATGCACATCCAACAGGATAAGTTGGAAGAAGATGGAGGATCATACCAACATGAGTTGCAACTGGAGGGAGATGGAATGAAACCAACCGAAGAATTGATAGGACTCAATCTGTCAAAAGATGAAGTTGAGAAACAACCCAGTGATGAGAAGACTACAGGAGTGGAAGTTGTATCAGAGGGGTGATTCAATGCCACAAGAGATGAAGAAGATAACTTGGGAGATCAATATAATTTATCAATGGGAAAGGAGGAAGTGCAACAAGTTAGTCTGCAACCAGAAATCCAGCCAATGGAACAACTCGATGAGGTGCTTGAGCAGATAAGGAAGTTGATTTTGATATCGACAGAGGAATTGGTCAGCAAGGAGACACTGAACAAAAGGAATCCTACATGATCAGAAAGGGAGAAGCAACGAAGAAGAGGAGCCGAGAGACAGCTCCAGGAGAAAGTTTGGGATCCAGGTGGATTTCAACCATGCTGGAAATCTCATGAGTAGGAGCTCATGATTTTCGTATTCATGGAGTATGATGTAGGAACATAGCTCCACCTCTGCACGTGCTAGTCAATTATCAGGCATGGTGCACATTCAAGGAAGGGAGAGGCATCGCCCTCTCATTTTTCTGCGAGAATAAAAAGCGTGATTCAAGAATTTAATGATGGCAAGATGGAAGAGCCAAGTTGTGCCTTCGCACAACATAAAGATAAGGTTGTCATTAAGTGGTTTACGACAGGAGGGATATGCATCCGATTTGGAGCGTATTTCCATCATTATAATTTTCACATTAGACAGATATTTTGAATGGTGATTTGACACCACTAGTTTAGCTTGCGAGGGAAGCTCGTTGAGCCCCTCTTGTATAAATATTTGTAATTGTTGCAAAGTAGAGTTTGGGTTGTAGGAGGCTATAAGAGGTTAGTTAAGATAGATTTATCTAAGAGAGAAACACAGAGATATGGGCCTCAGTTGTAGCTAAGACTCCACTATTGTAATTTGACATTCTACGATTAATAGAAAATGGCAGTTTTTCCTGTTTTCAAATTCTGTGTACTGGATGTTGTGTTATGAATGTCATTTGTATGCATTTGAATTGTAGATGAATGTTATAAATTGTATATAGGGATATAGATATATGTTTCTACCCATGAGTGTCTTGGATTAGGTCTGGTTCTCTAGGCTAAGTGAAAGGAGTGTGTGATAGAGAGAGAGAGGAAACTATGTGAGCCGACGTAAGGAGTGTGTGTCTGAACTCGGTGGATTCATAAGAGAGACTACTAGGAGGGAATACTAGGTTAATTCACAGACTTAGGAGGAAATTTCAAGGTGGTTAAGTACCTTGGAAGGAAATATTGTGTAGGAGGAAGCATAGCTCAAAGTTACTGAACACTTTGAAGCATTCTTCCAGGAGGGCATAGAGCATGTACGAGAGCATACAATAGCAACACTGTTATAAGTGTTGGAATTCTTAAGAGCCCAAAATTACTGAACATTCTGAGGAAGGAAGGATTTGCAAGAGTGCATCAACAAAGGAAAGGAGATGCCTTAAACCCTTCCATAATCTAAGGGGGAGGTCGTCGAAGAACGAAATTGAGTTCAAGGAGTGCACCAAAGATATTGTATGTCCATATTACAAGCTCAGGGGGAAGAGCATGAAACTTCCAGGAGGGCATGAGGGAGTTCACATAAGAACGGTGAACTTTGAAGGTTTTCAAGTCGAGCAAAGTCGCAGAAGAGTCTACGTAGAACTCTGCAAGGAGTTCAAAAGGATTTCAAGAATAACTTAAATCTCGAAAGAAATAATTTGTGCTAAGTGTGAAAAATGGGTCGAGGACTCACTGAAGTCCTGAAGATAGTGAAATTATCCATCGTTGGGAGAGATAGGTGGAAAAAGTTTAGTTTTAGAAACTTCGGAAGGTTTGTCGGGTGAAAACAAATATCTTCACGAAGTCATAAGGCACGAAGTGATTCTAGACCGTTGGATCCAAAATACATGTGGCATAGATCCATGCAGTTCGAAGGAAGAACCCTTTGAGAAAACTCAAGAGGAGAATACTCTAATAACTGAGAGCTAAAGTAATCTTGGTCATCCATTGGGATAGAACACGTGGATTTTGGACCAGCACTTCATTGATTCGCAAGTTGGGAAGGAAAGATTCATAAGAAGACAGGACTTGTGAAGTTCGAACTCATGATTTGATCACAGCCATTGGTCATGAGAGGAACATGGACCATAGATCAGGTCCTAGAGAGTTCTCTAATTCAGGAATCGTGAAAAAGGGGAGTAAGAAGCTCGTGAAATCTCCGAAGTACGGAGGCATGAAGTAAGTTGGCCCACGGTCGAAGTCCATGGTCATATCAAGGGGGAAGCCTAGAACATAGAGATAACATCTGTTTACATTAATAAGGAGAGGGTCCTTGGGTTCCACATAACCTACACCGAGAAGACAAAGGGCCTGTCTCAAGTTAATTAGTTCCATCAGGAGCTCGATGAACCATTCGGTTTGATGACTTGAACAATCCTAGACCAGGAGGTCGTGCAACCCAAAAATTCCAGAGGGAAGGGGGGTGGGGGTTGCAACCCTTCTCATTGAAATATGCAATAGGCCTATTATCTTGGATTAAGACTTCTCCAATTGCAACACCACTTGCATCACACCTTACTTGAAATTTCTTCCTAAAATTTGGCAAGACCAAAATTGGTTGTTCTGTTATCTTCTTCTTCAATATATTGAAACTTTTCTTAGCTTCTTTTGTTCATTTAAAAGAATTGTGTCTCTTCTTCATTGTATCCATCATTCATGCACAAATTCTACTGAAATTTCTAATGAAGTTCCTATAGAAACTAGCTAATCCATGGAAGCTTCTCACCTCAAACACACTCCTTAGTGATGGCCATTCTTGATACCACTTGGTGCAAACGCCCCTACTATCTCTTAGGGTTGCATGACCTCCTGATCAAGGTTATTAATCTCCTCAAGTTGAATTATCTCCTTGAGACCTTACTGGTCTCAAACTAAATCAAACACTTTCCCTCTTATCACCCGAGGCACAAGTTGTATGGTACCCATGGGCCCTGCTTTCTTAGTGATTTTTCAAATCTCAACACCGATGGGTGATAACTCCTTCCTCTATCTATTCTTTGAATGTGACCTTGGTTTGTGAGCTGGGGCTTAACCTCCTAGCACTTTGCGACTTCAAAACTTTTAATCAGGACCAAATCAATGGTCCACGTCCCCCTTCACAATCTATGGTCGAGATCTACTTCGGGACTCCTCACTTTGGGAGTTATGGATGTTCTATATTAGGCGCCACACATCCACCCAAATCAAAAAATATGGTCCACTTCGGGACTTCGACGTTCAGGAGTTTTAGACGTTCCTGCAGCCTTTTCCCCGGGATTGTTTTCTTTCAGAGTTTAGGATAGTGCGCCACGCGTCCTTCTGTATCAACGGTCCTAGTTAACTTTGGGATTTCAGCCTTCAGGATTTTCAACCTATCCACACTCAGTTTCTCCCAAAGCACTTTCATCCGGAGTTCACGGATCTCTGTCGCATGTCCTTTTAGATTTGATGGCCCATATTTTCTTCGCTCCCTGTCGACTTCCTTCTGGAGTGTTAGACCTTTGAACTTCCATATCTCTCACCATGTGTCATTCGCAAAACACGATTGTGATCTACTCTACTCTTCGAGACTTCAGGAGTTTTTCACAATCCACAACTGAAATCTCTCAGAGTGACTTTTCTCTGGAGTCTCAAATTTGTTGACATGTGCCTCCTGGTGACCAATGACTAGGATCTACTTTGGCCTTCAAATCTTCAGTGATTTATCTCTCTCCTTGTCTACAAAACTCCTGGAGTTCTTCTGCTCTAGAGTTGAAGATATTATGCCACATGTCCCTCTAGATGATGGACGTTCCCTAACTTCTTTGGGGCTTCGGGGAATTCCTCTCTTCTGTGTGGACAATGAGACTTAAATCTCATTCACTTTTCATAGATCCAACGATATGGAACGATTTTGCTTCCTCCTGGATGGGTCTCGATAAACCTTTAGAGCTTCACTCCCTTTGAATATTTCTTCCCGATATATCTCTTGAGATTTTTTTATTGAACCCTTTGACTCCTTAGAGAGATACTTCGGCACTTAATCGAACTTTGAATATGTGCACTCCTTGCAATAGATTCTTATGAAAAACTTAGCTTCTTGTGGGTGACTTTGCATTCCTTGCAATAGTCCCTTTGCACTCCTTGCAAATGGAAGTTTCATGCTACCTCTTCTGATCTTCTGATTTGAAATAGACTCTGTCAATGCACTTCTTGTGGATTTTATGGACACCTTGCATAAAATCAATGAAGAGAAATAATTGAATATTATCCAAATGCTTCATTGTTTCATATACTCAATAACATAACTTATTCATTCATGAAAACAAAAAATAACAGAGAAACTATAAACAGTAGCAACACCATGCATTGAGTCAATATCCCTCTGTTATATTCATTCAGATGTAAATGGCTACAAATTTGATAAAAATAACTTACATTCAGTAAAAACTATCTCCTACTAATTTGCAGCAGCCTTATTCAGGCATACAATGCATCTTCTTATACAAGAGGTCCTCTAGGGTTCCCTCCAACTACCTATCTGATTGAAGTAAAAGCTTATAGCTACTTAGTCTTATTACAATAAATGTCTGTGACAGACAATTTAAGGTGAATGTTAATATCCACGCCAAAATCAAATAACTAAAGGACGATCTGATCTCTCATGTTTTGACGCGATCGTTCAACCTCCAACCATTAAAAATTCTTTGATTCATCATTTACTCAGAAGTTCTCTAATATACACCATCTTTCAAAATTTAAAATTTTACTCAAAAGGCATGCTAGGCGTTGTGTTGTAATCCCATGTGGCTTTGCTAACGATGCTCCTGCATCACATGGAAAGGAAAGGAAAGGCATGTCATGGAAAGGAATTCCATAGCAAGGCAAGGCGTGGCAAGGAAAGGCATGGGAACACAATATTTACCCTAAATTTCCATCCTTTTTAGCTTGACGTCTAGGGTTTAATTGTCATATTTCTCCCTTGGAATACACCTTCACACCTTTTATTACATTTTTGTCATAATTTTCATCCCTTTATTGCTTGATGTCTTGAATATTCTAGGGTTTTATATTCCATGGAAATAGTGTCTTGAATATTTTAGGGATAATACCTCCTCGGGGCATAAAAAAAATAACATAGCAACATTTTTATGTTTCATGAGATGTTGCAAGCTTGTTTAGGAATGGACTAATTGACCACTTTGTCCATCTTCTCTTGAGGCACGGTTTCATAAACATGCAAATGATTTCTTTGGAAGGATTTAAATTCAGATGTGGTCTAGTTGAATAAGTATCAAGAGCATCTCCATAATTACCTATAGATTAGTTAATTCTCAAAGGACCTTTGAATCATATTACAGTGCCAAAATGTCCTAGAAAAATATTTGTTTGTGAAATATAAGAGAAGAATATATATAGACCAGGCAAATCTCAAAGGATCTTCAAAGAAAACTCAATCATATATAGCACAAAATGGAGAGGGTTGGCGCTTACGATTATGTAATAGAATTTACAATTGATCGTTAAAATGTATACCAATTTTTTTTATGATCTTTACTAACGTTTATTGGAATTTTTGCATGTTTTACACCATTGGAATGACATCTTATATGTAATTTATTTGAAATTGTATTATGGTATGTGCACTTTGATATGATGTAATATGATTATGGTTTTGTTTCATAGGTTGTAACATTAGAAATATAACACAAAAATTAATTATTGCATGAAATAAATAATAACTTTTCAATTTGAATATTTTTTTTGCAAAACACATGTCTTCTAGAAGATCCAGTTGATCCTCATGAGATAGATCCATATTATAATGGGTCTGATACAAACATCAGAGATGATGACGATGAGGCAGATGTAGAAGACACCGAGGCAGACGACGAGGATAATCACATTGATGAGGATCATGATAGTGATGATGATGATAAGTCAGTTGTTGGTAGTATCTAGTGACATTGATCATATAGACTCCATCATGGATCATTGATGATATATTGTTATGATGCCTCTTTTCATGTTTGCTATCATATGTATCATTTTCACCTGCATTACCATATTATTGAGTTGTATCATTTTGACATATTATTGATCTTTTACTTTCACATTTTTTAGTTATATATGATGATGATCTTATCAGTATTGAATTGTTAATATATATATATATATATATATATATATATATATATATATATATATATTGGAAGTGGTCGATGATTTTTGAATGGATATTTATTACGTATGATGATTTTACTTTACTACTTAGGATGGATGTTTTCAAATTCAATTAAATTTCTTCATGAATGATATCACATAAATTTGAAATGCGATATCTATTTTTTTTAAGATCTCCAAAAATGTTATGATATACATTCCAAATGAGATATCTGTTTTTTTTTAAGATACAAGTTGTTTGACATGATACTTATCTAATATTGTTATATTTGACTCAGTTGTTTTAATTATAGATGATGATAATGTTATAATCATTATCTTTCTATTTTATATGTATTGTATGTTGTAGATTTGATTTAGATGGAGATTTAATAAGTATAATGATGTTGTTAGTTTCCATGGATGTCCATTTCCCTAAAAGTTCTTTAGAAAAGATATCATATAAAATACTTCAAATGCAATATGAATTACTCTATAATAACATAAGTTTTTTAAGAGGCATGATATATCTAACTAATTAAATTGAAATAAAAAATATTAAATTAATAAATGGAAGATAAAAATGAAGAAACATGAGTTGTTAAAATGGAAGAAAATTGTGGCTCTAAAATGGAAGTAAAACTTGACATTAAATTGGAAGCCATACTTGGAGCTATTTCTGGATCTAAGTAGGAAGCTATTTTAGGCGCTAAACTAGGAGAAAAACTAGGTGCTAAACCTAATGCTAATCTTGATGCCCACTTGAACAGGCCATTTGGCATCGGGTTTTCCACCATCTATTTAGCCCAATTCATGAACTTAAATAAACTAAATTATGACACTATTCTAGGCTCTAATGGCTTTTTTTTTTGTGGTGCTACAAGAGGAAGAAAATGTTTCTTTTTCTTCCAAATTTGATTAAACACTCATCCCAACACTCAATGCATGCAACACTCAATGCAATTTTATTTTCATTTAAATGAATAACCCAAATGTTCATCAAATTATCAAAAGAAAATTATTTTAAATTTCAAAACCAATGGATGCTAAGCTCTTTACATTTTTCAACTACAACTCTACTTCTAGGATCTAGAATGAATGAATTTATTTGTTTGATGCTAACATGCAAATGAGATCAAGTGCAATTCTTTTAATGATTATTTTCTTTCAATGATCATGAAATAGTTCAAAGTTAAGATAGAAGAGAACATGAAGAAAAATAATACTCAAACAAAGATTCATTCACAAACAAAGTGACATTCTACACTTGTTCAATCAAAGTGTTCGAAACAAAGAAATCACCCTTAAAAAATATTAAAACCAAAAGATTCAATACTAGTTGTCAGCACAACCAACTCTAAAAGGTTTCAAAATTCAAAAGATAACTGAAATACATGATTCAATTGCCAAAAAACTACCTCCAAGTTGACAGAAAAGGCTTCCAAAACTGGCAAGTAAAATGCTTGAAAGTTTTTTGGGAAGAAAAGTACAAAAGTCAATTGTGTGTATAATCAGTCAAGAAAAAGACTACTGAAAATAAAACCTGAACTCAAGGATTGGATCAATCTTGACCAGCTCATATCTCTTCAAAACTTAATCAAAGGTAATTATTAAAAAATAAGACAAGAAGAGTGATATTCACAATATGAATCAAGCAACCAAATTCTAAATAGTCAAAGTAGAATCTAGGACAAACGTATGGATCGCAAAGACTAGGAAAAAGTGATAAGAAGCCCAAAAAACAAGAACCATTAAGGGATATTCTCCCAGTACCAACATTGCATGGAGTTACTGCTAAGGTGACACTCCCTAAAATCCTTCCAGGTGGTGTCAGTGACACTCTATAAGCCACTGGAGTGGAGTGCCACTGTTTAAAAAAATCAGTTAACAGTCTTAGGCCCATCCCAGACTCAACAAAAGTGTTTTGAGGACTCTATAATCTATTCAATGATAGTGAAAAGAAAAAAGACTTCAGAAACCAAGCATTCGTCAAGAAATCATAAAAAAAACAAGAGGCTAAAAACCTAGGAAACAAGTGTTCCCCAACGGAGCCACCAAATTCTATTGTGAGAAATCTTACCCTGCGGACAGGTCAAGCTCCCCTTAGTAGGGTTTTCCTTGGATAATATAGAATAGATAAAATGGACACTAACATCCCTTTCTATTTTCTATTCACACATGAAAACTAGAAGAGGGAAAAGGAAATACAAGTGCACCTTTTTCAGAGGTTGTCATCACTTCTTCTTGTTACTCCGGTGTTGGATCCAATCCTAGATTGAACATGATGTCCTTGCACTTAGATATAAAAATCTTCCTCTTCTAATACTTTCACAAAGTTAGATGAAAGAAAATATAACTAAGTGAAAAAATTATGACATTCATATGTAAACTAAATGAGACTGAAGTATGGGAATAACCCAAGATTATATTCATCAGAAACAATGGAAAATACTTACAATCATTTTGGTTTTGAGCAATATTACTCCATTGCTCCTCCTATCCATCCCCTTAATGTATGCTGACAAATGAACTGGAGGTTTGATATGCTTTAGACCTTAACTTCATCAAATCTCTTCCACACTTGAGACGCCTTCTTTATATAGAGGTTTGGGAGGTTTAACCAACTTAGAATATCAAGGGAAGGTTAATATTTTTCCTCCATAATTTAGGATTGATTACCCAAAAAGTAGAGAATCAAGATTATGAGTCATCCCTTGATCAAGGATGATTTTAGGGGCCAAATTTCGCTCATGGGCTAATTTTCCATGGTTTTATCCAAAAAGCAATTCGCTATTCTAAAAATGATTCACCCAAATTCTATAAAATAAAATTATTTTACCTTAAACATCGCCAAATTTTTATAAAAACTATATAAAATCCTTAGAAATTTGAATATTTTTACAAAATTATCGCTCAACATTTTATAGTTGGCATATGAAGGATTAGTAAGATTCGCCAAGGTTTATACATTTTAAAATAAATTTCCATCCTTAAAATCATCCTTTCCCTTGATCATAACCGCCAGAGGTATGTCAGAGATGACCCATAGAATAAGGTGGAATTGGTTAAAACCACCCTAATAGGACTGACTCTCCCTTCAAGACTGACAAGAGGCATTGGTGATGCTCCCTCCTGGTCTAGCAAGAGGCATCATCCTAGGGGAGACACTCCCTAATTCATGACATAGGGGTGTTAATTATCCAACAAGGGGGAAGATAGTGTGTTCGACCGTCAGAAAGTGGATTTTCTTCTCTTTGATAGCTAAGCAACATGAAAAAATGTTTCCCATCATGTCAGGAATGTGAAACCAAGGTGAAACACTCAGACGTGACAATTTAGCGTGTAACAATACATACACACACACACACACACACACACACACACACACACACATATAGATAGATAGATAGATAGATAGATAGATAGATAGTGCATAAATTAAACAACAATGACAACTTTAGAGAGCCATAACGATTTTTTTAGAACTCCAAATAGAACATGCTTATAACCTTTGGAAAACTAATTAAGAGGTGAACATTATAGGAGGTTTATGTTCTCAAAATATGTATTTATATGTCTTATAAGTGGAAAAATAGGGCCTCTAAGTTGAAATGGAAAAATAAATTCTCAAATGAGGAAAACTTCCAAAGTAGTTTTAATTTTGGAAAAATGTCTAGGATGATAGGCGTGCATATTGGATGTGAATATTGGGCAAGGAAGGCTTCAAAAAGATCACAATAGTTGTTATACAATGGTATGGAGGTACAATTGGATGAGTAAAGTAGGGTATAAAAATGTGTTTACTAATTAGCAAGTTGAAGGATTAACTCTGGATGACATAGAGGAGTACCTCAATAAATCATAGCATTATATATGGGCAAGGATATTCAAGGTAAGAGTATTAGGGTAGTGTTGGTTAACTAGGTAGTTAAATTAGTTGAATGGAGATGGTTGAGGCTTTTGTAAATTTGATCCAAGTTCAATCATGAAAGAAGAAAGGTACTTAAAAGGATTTATGGTTCCCTAAGACAAAATGTATGTAATGTATCAAATAAGATTAGCATGTGCAATTAGATTGTAGAGAAGAACTAGGGGAGGCCATGATCATTGTGACAACTAAAGGTACATCAAAGAAATAGTGACAAGTACAAGGAGTCTAGAAGTTACCAATAAACCAAAATGACATTGTTATGCATAGAAAGGATGCAGGTCCTTTGCCTCCTAGAGATAATTTAAGGCATCAAAGTGATGGATGCTACAAATATTGGATGATAAATGATAATAGACAAGGAAAGAGGATATGCATTTGAAGTGATGGATGAACCATGTGAAAGTTGAACCATCTTTATGGTAAGTTGTATGTATGCTTGTAAAAATTGCATGTTATAAACCAACAACTTATGTTTAAAGAAGGTGAAGTAAATAATGAACTTAAACTCAATTGGGATGTTGCTAATGGAGAAATAAAACACTCCATTGAATGGGTTTATCTTGGTGGACAAAATAGAACTTCATAGAGAATTTTCTATGAAAATGAAAAGGAAAAAACTTTAGAATTGGAAAAAGATTAAAGATACCTAGATATGAGAGTATGAGATACCATATGATGCAGGTTCATTTGCTAGAGGATATTGTTGAATCATTAATGAAATGATTCCAACAACAAATAAGGAGTGTTGGAATGAAATGAAGATGAAAATTGTTGAGTGCATTCTAAATATACAAATGCACATAAATTGAAAGTAAACATAAGATAATGCAATTTTTTCCATATGGAAATCCCGAGAAGGAATATGAAGTGAAAATAGTATCAGTATTGGTTGCAAGAATAATGGACTTTGAAAAGAGCCCATGTGAAGCTATAATGATATAATTGCAGAATCATGGTGTGTTGAAAATTTTTGAAAAATGAATTTAATGTTGGGGCAAGATTGGCCATGGAAATGATGCGTTCAATGAATATTATATTGCCACTATGGGCTATAGATGAGGAAACTACACGTTGGGATTGGTTGGAATTGTTATAGGAAAGGAAACAATTATGCAATGGAGAGAAGTTTGAAAACACAACTCAAAGCATCTCAAGACAACAAAGCAAGTTACAAGATGTTAAGAATATTATTGTAGCAACAATTGGAGACGAAGGCCAACAAGGTAGAATTGATAAAGAGGGTGATTTCTCATCTTAAACACATTTTTTTAGAATAAAACTTAATCCTATGGAATTGGATTATCTATGACAATAGATCATAGGATATGTATAGGAGTTGGAAGTTTGAACTCTTAACTAATAATTTTCTACATTGTTTCTATTTCTTGAGATCAATAAAGCTACTACTCACAAATAATTTTAAGGCATATGAATGATGGAAATGAATGGTATTAAATGGATGGAATAAATATGCACTAGTGAGCATATGGAGAGATAAAAAAACATGGATAAAGGTCTATGTGAGCATACATGTGATATTTCATATTGGTTAAGAGTGATATGTTGATTACATATGCCATGAGTATAGCATGATGATTAAATATGGTTGATATAATTGTCTAACTAGAAATATTGATAGAATGGCTGAAGATGTTAATGATGTTATCGTATATGACAACCAACCTTGTGAAGAAATGGTAGGGACCATAAATGTTGATCCAAAGGTTGGTGGAAGGAGTTTGTGAGCCTATATAAGACACCAATTGATTAGGTAACATCAAATATGAGGATGGGCATCATGCAAGTAGGGATTTAGTATGCATATGTTGCATATATGATAAAGAGAATTTATGTAAGACTTCATTTAGTTATGATTTTTATCATAAATAAATATGCTTTTGTGGTTGAATGCATTGTGTGAAAAATACCTGAGTGGGATATGGTAGAGGAAAAATCCTTAAGCATATAAGATTGTTTAAAATCTAGAATGAATTCATATGAAATAAAATGATTTCCCATATAGTGTTGGTTATGAAATAATAACCAACACAATTTAGGACTTACGATCCTATTGTGAGATTTAAAATGCCATGTGAGATAGCCATGTATAAGGTTATTGTGTTGGCAAATGTTTAACAAGTAGCATATGCTTGTCATTGATGGCAAGTACAACAGCGAAGATGGCATGAGTATAGGAAGAATGTAACAGACGGGCATCAGAAGCAGTTTGGGAAGATGTTGCAGAGGATGGTTGGCATGATTTATAGGTAGTATGTGCTTGTCATTGATGGCAGGATCAGAGTGTGCATCGATGGAAAAATAGGAACAACATAAGCTCAGGAGGAATTAGCGCAGAGTCGAATGCAGTGCGTAGGTGTGCACCAGGGATGAGGTTAACTCATGGCTAAAGCTCAGGGAGATAGCGTACTTAGGATCACAGGTGAATCAAAGGTCGAGGCCTTTGACACTTAGAAATTCTTCCAAGTAAAAAGGATGTGTAAGCTTGGAGGAGAAGCATCGATGATCGTTGGATCCCATCCCGAATTCTCGATGATCGTCAAATCTCAATGTAGACAAGAGGAGCACATAGATATGGAGGATAGATATCGGGCATTAGATCCGAGTGCAGGGTCCGACCACCGTTGGATCAAGGAGAACCTACATGTTCTTTAAAGTGCAAGGAGTAGAGGGCTCACAAAATCTCGAAAGAAGGAGGATCGTCCATATTCAAGCAGGACACCTGGGGATAGATCGTCAGTTCGCTGACTGGAAAGTCAAAGGAACGATGTTCCCTAACCTCTTGAAATCACGATATATGAAATCGCGATTTAATCTCAGCCGCCAGATTAAGGTTGAATCTGGACTGTTGATTCCAGTCCATGTCAGAGTTTTGGGGATTGAGAGTTGGAGATGTCAAGTAATATCATCCATAGAAATCTCGATTTCGTGATATGCAAAATCACGACTTAATTGCAGTCGTTGAATCAAGATCAGATTTGGACCATTGATCCAACTCCATATCGGAGTTTCATGAATCGCGACATGGAGAGGAAAAAGAAGCAATGCAACAAAAATTGTGAAATCACGATTTAATCGCAACCATTGAATAAAGTTCTGATCTGGACCATTGATCTCAGTCCATTTCGGAGTTTCACGGATTGAGATTTGAAGATGTCAAAGAATAATAACCACAGGAATCCCGAAATTGTGATATGAAATATTGCTATTTAATCGCAGCCGTCAGATCAAGATGTGATCTTGACCATCGATCCGACTCATGTCAGCATACCAGTTGGGATTGGTTGGAATTGTTATAGGAAAGGAAACAATGATGAAATGGAGAGAAGTTTGAAAACACAACTCAAAGAATCTTAAGACAACAAAGCAAGTTACAAGATGTTAAGAATATTATTGTAGCAACAATTGGAGACGAAGGCCAACAAGGTAGAATTGATAAAGAGGGTGATTTCTCATCTTAAACACATTTTTTTTAGAATAAAACGTAATCCTATGGAATTGGATTATGTATGACAATAGATCATAGGATATGTACAGGAGTTGGAAGTTTGAACTCTTAACTAATAATTTTCTACATTGTTTCTATTTCTTGAGATCAATAAAGCTACTACTCACAAATAATTTTAAGGCATATGAATGATGGAAATGAATGGTATTAAATGGATGGAATAAATATGCATTAGTGAGCATATGGAGAGATAAAAAAACATGGATAAAGGTCTATGTGAGCATACATGTGATATTTCATATTGGTTAAGAGTGATATGTTGATTACATATGCCATGAGTATAGCATGATGATTAAATATGATTGATATAATTGTCTAACTAGAAATAATGATAGCATGGCTGAAGATGTTAATGGTGTTATCGTATATGACAACCAACCTTGTGAAGAAATGGTAGGGACCATAAATGTTGATCCAAAGGTTGGTGGAAGGAGTTTGCGAGCCTATATAAGACACCAATTGATTAGGTAACATCAAAGATGAGGATGGGATCCATGCAAGTAGGG
>ML780681.1:1628942-1654527 GCA_009831015.1 Picea engelmannii
AGGTTTCAAATGGAAGATTCTAAACCTGTGGGTACACCTATGGTAACTAGATGTAAATTAAGCAAGGATGATGATTCACCTGATGTTGATCAAAGCTCATATCGATCAATGATAGGAAGCCTATTGTACATCACAACATCTCGTCCAGACATAATGCATGTTGTAGGAATGGTAGGAAGATATTAGGCTGCACCTAAACAGAGTCATCTGCAAGCTGTCAAAAGGATATTCAGATACTTAAAATAAATAATGACTTATGTTCTGTGGTATCCCAGAAATCAAAGTCTTCAGTTGACTGCTTATTCATATGCAGATTGGGCAAACTATGTTGATGAGAGAAAAAGCACCAGTGGAGGAGCATTCTTCTTGGGTAACTCCTTAGTAGCCTGGCTTAGTAAAAAGCAAGGTTCCATTTCTTTATCAACCACAGAAGTAGAGTACATTTCTGCTACTACCTGTTGCACACAGGTATTATGGATGATTCAGACACTTGCAGACTTAGAGGTAAAATACACTGCACTGATCCCAATTCGTTGTGATAACACTAGTGGCATCAGTGTGTCTAAAAATCCTGTTTTCCACTCCAAGACAAAACATATTCCCATAAAATATCATTTTCTGAGAGAGTAGGTCACCAATCAGATTGTTCAGGTCCATTACATTCCCACTACAGAACAAATTGCAAACATCTTTACTAAGCCCCTAGCCAAGACACCGTTTGAATATTTCAGACAGAAGTTGGGTGTCATTTTGTTTCACACCTAAAAAGAGTCCATCTTGTTAGGGGGAGTCTTTTATTGGTTGAATATCTAATGCCTCCTAAAATTACTGCAATAGCTCAGGGGGAGCATGTCTCTTCTTTGACATTGATGTCAAAGGGGGAGAACAGAATTCGGTTGCCTTAGTTGCCATCAATTCCAAAGGGGGAAATTCTTGGCAAATGTTTAACAGGTAGCATATGCTTGTCATTGATGGAAAGTACAACAGTGAAGATGGCATGAGTATAGGAAGAATGTAATAGATGGGCATCAGAAGTAGTTTGGGAAGACGCTGCAGAGGATGGTTGGCATGCTTTATAGGTAGTATGTGCTTTTCATTGATGGCAGGATCAGAGTGTGCATCGATGGAAAAATAGGAACAACGTAAACTCAGGAGGAATTAGCCCAGAGTCGAATGCAGTGCGTAGGTGTGCACCAGGGATGAGGTTAACTCATGGCTAAAGCTCAAGGGAGATTGTGTACTTAGGATCACAGGCGGATCAAAGGTCGAGGCCTTTGACACTTATAAATTCTTCCAAGTAAGAAGGATGTGTAAGCTTGGAGGAGAAGCATCGGTGATCGTTGGATCCCATCTTGAATTCCTGATGACCGTCAGATCTCAATGTAGACAAGAGGAGCACGCAGATATGGAGGAGAGATCTCGGGCGTTAGATCCGAGCACAGGGTCCGACCACTGTTGGATCGAGGAGAACCTGCATGTTCTTTAAAGCGCAAGGAGTAGAGGGCTCACAAAATCCCGAAAGAAGGAGGACCGTCCATCTTCTAGCAGGACACGTGGGCATAGATCGTCAGTTCGCTGACTGGAGAGTCAAAGGAACGATGTTCCCTAACCTCTCGAAATTGTGATATCTGAAATCGTGATTTAATCTCAGCCGTCAGATTAAGGTTGAATCTGGACTGTTGATTCCAGTCCATGTCGGAGTTTCGGGGATCGAGAGTTGGATATGTTAAGTAATATCATCCACAGAAATCCTTATTTCGCGATATGCAAAATCGTGACTTAATCGCAGCCGTTGAATCAAGATCATATCTGGACCATTGATCCAACTCCATATCAGAGTTTCATGAATCGCGACATGGAGAGGAAAAAGAAACAATGCAACAAGAATTGAGAAATTGCAATTTAATCACAGCCATTGAATCAAGGTCTGATCTGGACCATTGATCTCAATCCATTTCGTAGTTTCGAAGATCGAGAGTTGAATATGTCAAAGAATAATAACCACAGGAATCCGAAAATCGCGATATGCAATATTGTGATTTAATTGCAGCCTTCAGATCAAGATGTGATCTAGACCGTCGATCCGACTCACGTCAGCATACCACTTTAGCTAAGAACACGTGGCACAACTAGGTAATGACAAGTGTCAGACTGATTCAACATTTCAAGCACATGTAAGTCACGAATCAGAGTGACATGTGGCAGTATTCAACACGTGTCAATCCACATGTGACGTCAACAGATTTACACCACTTCGGAGTTTCAAAAATTGGGAGATGGATAGATGTCGGAGGACAAGGAGGAGCTAAAGGGAACAAGCCTTGTTGCATGGTCAGGTGGAGAACAGATGACAGGTGGGGAGGAGAACGATACAAAAGGTGACACGACAAGAATGGGGCCCTTCATCAATACCCCACAATTCCGGACCCCCCCCTTTGATTAAAGGCAGGATGGAAAAGGGGGTCCAGAATTGCTTGAGCATCGTTGATCTGAGCACTCTAATCCTGGCTGCTCAAGATATGTGCACCCAATTCTGGACCCCCCCCCCCCCTCCGCTTAAAGGTAGAATGGCAGGGGGGCTCCGGAATCCAATCCCGACTGTAGATCTGGGAGCACAGATTCTGGCCGTCCAGATTTGCTCATTCCATATCCAAAACGTGCATTTGTTCCCCAAACTTAGGAAGGCATAAGCTCGACTACGCCAAAGAAGACGAGGAGTCTCAACTGCTAGAGAGGTTGAGAAATCTCGACAGAACACCCAGTGATGCTGAACGCATGGTGGAAAACGACCAGAGAAGCTGAAGAGTCACGATGATGATCAGACGAAGCACTCAAGTTGCAGAGGAATTTGGCGTGGAGTGTGCATGCTGAGGCATTGTGAATATTGCATGCACAAGGAGAACAGATACTATAAGAATGATGAAGAAAGAAGATATGGTAGGAGTTGTCAAGGGGGAATATTCAAGTGTGAGAAAGGAGGCAGAGCGCAGTAGTAGAGATGCATGGTAGAGGAAGGTTGCATCAAAGAGATATGCTGCAGAGAGTATAAAAGGCTGAAGAACAGAAAGTGCAAGGTGGCATGCAGAAGACACTGATGCAGACAGGGCAGAGCAACGTAACAGAGTAACAATCGGGTTGGTAAGCCATTGAATAATGTTATATCACTGTAATAAGTTTCAGTAACAAAACAATTTATTATTCAGGGTGGTTGGGAGGTGCTAGGGAGGACTGTTGTCCTCAAAGGTTCAAGTGGGTGCTTGAACACAGGGAGGTGGTGCTTCCTTCTAGTTGGTGCTAGAGAAACCAGGGAGTTGGTGCTTCCTTCTAGTTGGTGCTAGAGAAACCAGGGAGTTGGTGCTTCCTTCTAGTTGGTGCTATAAAAAACAGGGGGTTGGTGCTTCCTTCTAGTGGGTGCTAGAGAAAACAGAGAGTCGGTGCTCTCAACAAGTTGCATCTTGCAAAAACAGAGGTTGTAGCCTCACAATGAGTTGGTGCTCATATGTATGATAATGTAAAGAATGTAGATTATACTTATCATATAAAGAAAAGGAAGTTTTTACCTTGTATGGGTTTCCTCAGGAATTATCTGTCTCTCTCTTTCTCATATATGTGACTGATGTTGAATGTGCCTTTGTTTATTTCTCTGCAATATTTTGATCATCATTGAGTGCCTCGTAAAGATTTTCAAAGAAACATAATTGTTTAAGCACGGTAACAACTGATTCACTCCCCCCCCCCTCTCAGTTGTCCAACACATTGTATTGTTGGATATGGAAAGCATATGGATATACACAACTGTCAAATGGTATTGCTACTTTTTTTGGTGTCTTGGATTGTAACCTTCTTACCAACATTGAGAACACGTTTAGAGAGGAAGGGCTTCCTGAGGGACTACAAAGCAGAGAAAAGAAATACCTTCTAGTACGCCTCAGGGACTATTTAGTAGAGATAATGTATACCTGATGTTGTTTTGGGATGAAGAGGAAGGTGTACATATGGTCAAGAAAGTGTTGGGGAGGTGGCTAGATGATGTGTCGAGGTGTTAGCTAAAACTTCCAACTCATCATGGTAGAATGCATGACATGAGAATATGGTATCTTTTAATCAATGTGAAGATGAATCAATTGGTTGCTAGTTTCATTATCCACACATATATGATGACACATATGTTTTCATGCAAGGTGTGAATGTATATTTGTGCCATATTTCATTGCAAATATGATGTTAATAGTTGGAAAGATTGAATTATTAGTATTTATTATTTTGAAAACACTTCCCAATGTTGTGGATGTTGGAGTGAAATGTTGGTATGGAAAAGTAATCACGTTTCGATGGACTACAAGAAAGATCCATTGAAAGAACAAAGTTACATAAAGAAATGTCTTGGATACAGAAATGAAAGTGAATCATCATGAAGACATGAAATACTACCTATATAACTGAAACCTATGTGGATGGTGGATCTACCTAGTAAGGGAAAATCATGGATATTGTAACATTGGAAAGCTCAAGAAGAAGGCCATTTTTATAATATTGGAACCCTGTGATTGATGGATTAGAGATTGTGAGTGAATGGATAATGGTGGGACTATATAAGTTGTGTAATACCCCAGTTTTGAGTCCCCAAATAAAATAATGTATTTTATTTATTTGATGAAAGGTTGGAGTTCCTAAACAATTAAAAGAGGCCGAAGTGCCTATGAATTGTAATACCCTGAACAATCAAAATAATAAAATACATCTTTTGTTGTTAGAAGGACAAGGACAAGAGTTATAAAGGGATATGATTCCACAGGAGAGGGAGGCTAAAGGAGATAAGTATTTGCATTGTAATTTATTTCCCATATTGGAATTTTATAGAGAAATAGTTAGTCACATGAGATTCTTGGGGAAAATGCCATCTGGTTCTTTATTGCATTCAATTTCAAAAACACCTATGGGGGATGTTATGAACCTATGTTTCATGGGATCAACCAGTGACTGAATTTTTTTTACTCTTGTTGTATTTTTAGTTGTAAATAATATTTCATTCTGCAAATAATTTACAAAAGAAAAATAAAGAAAAGAAAAGAAAGAAAAGAAAAAGAAAAGAAAAGAAAAAGAAAAAGAAAGAAAGAATAAAAGAGAGTATGAAAACAAAATGGTAAACCCCATGCAATAGGAATGTCTTGATCCATACTGTCTAACCATGGTCAAGTCTTTTGAATTTATGATGATAGGATTAATGAATAAATCTTGGCTAAACTATTTAATCTTAGCCAGGTTAGTTAGATTAGCTAGTGAATAAATTTGATCAAACTGTTTAAAATTGATCAAATAGCCCCAGGGTAGAGTAATGTTTAGCCCAACAACCTAATCTGGGTTAAATGTGTTAGGTAAATATATTAGGACATAGGTTAGTTTAGATTTCCTTTCAATAAAACAAGCATAAGTTAGAAGGTTGTGTTCTAACCCCTTGGTGGAAAAATGAAAAGACCTAGCACAAAAACCCACAAAATGGTGCTATCCTAAGTTTTTTCAATGTAATGTGATTCACGCTTTGTGATTAAACGATGTGCCTAGATCAAAAGCTGAGAAAACGATGCTCATATCTACAACCGATAGGTAATATCAGACCCCCCCAATCGTTCTACCTTTAACAGAGGGGGGGGGGGGGTGTTGGGGCTTAGAAATGTCCTATTCTCATCCACCTTTCCCTTCATTATTCTTCACATTTCATCGCCCCATTAACCTTTCATGACATCATTTCCATAAATATGCTTGGGTTTCACCTTATTATTTTCCACTTTATTCATTTTAGTATTAAAAGGGAATTTTTGATTAAATGTTATAAAATCGACATGTTTTCATATATATCTCAAAAATGTGTGAGCTTTGTAATGTGTAGGAATATGAGAAGGATTAATTCAAAAGGACTTATTGAATACTTCCTCCACCATTTCAATATTTGAGGAGATAATTCAAGCCCATTCCAAGGAGAAGATCATGGAGATTTGGTTGGAATATCTTATCCAAGATATATGAGAGATATGTGTGAGGATTTGAAGGGATTATATTTTGTAATAATGGGAAATAGGTTGAGAGAATAGTGGATTTGTAATTATGAGATGGTTATCTTATCTTCAAGGCTCTCATGTATAAAAGAGAGTGCTCTCTCTTCATGAGGATTCAATTAGGATTGAGTTAGATTATGTAATTAGAATTAGAGTAGTCATTAATGGTAGTCATTAGGATTCGAAAGAGAAAGGGATTCTTAGCTTTGATTCATGGTTTTGGTTTTCATGCTTTCATTATTCTGTTATGAAGATTGATTTGATTATTGAATGTAGGATTGCTTCATTGGTGAGAGATATCATATGTTGTTATGCATTCAACTCTTCACTTGTTGTATCCGCTCTTCCTTCATGTAGTTCTTCATTTCTAGATTAATTTCCTTCACGCAATTTCCCATTCCTAGATTAATTTCATTTACACAACTAGATTAATTCAATTTCAAGTCGTGTGTTAGATTAATGATTCAATTTCAGTCGTGTGTTAGATTAATGATTCAATTTCAGTCGTGTGCTATATTAATTATTCTATTTCAGTCGTGTGTTAGATTAATGATTCAATTTCAGTCATAGCTTAAACATTCGATTAGATTAGTCTCGCTTCAATATTGCATATACTTTACGTGTGCTTCATCAATTTATGAACCCCGAGTTGACAAATTAGATAGTTGTGCAAGTACTACAACTCAGTTAATACAACATTAGTTTGGCCCAATATAACGACTGTCGTTCCCTTGTCACGATTGGTGTTCCTTTTGTTGTTCATTTGAACATAATGATTGTTGTTCCTTTTGTTACGATTGTTGTCCCTTTGCGGGTTATATTTTGAGACATCTTTAGAGCCCAACAGGGGGGAGTCTGAGTTGGTGGTATTCTCCAGTGGGCCCCATCCTAGCGTGGCCCATTTGTGTTAACTCAGACTCCCATTGCTCCAAACCATTTACCACCTACCCCCCCATCCAAGAAAACCACCATACCAGTTTTCCATACCATTGTCGCCTCATGACATCACACTCCACTACCATCGCTTACAAGTCATGTGTCGCTATTCTACCAGCATACCTTTATCTCCCCAATCACCCATAAAATGTCACACCCCATTCACTTTTCCTCCACTCCCTATCATCCACATCATCCTCATGAAGCCGTCACCTATCTGTTACCCTCCACCTCATCCCTGAGATATCCATTGGCCAATAAATGCAACCAAACATATCCGTTAAACATATTGACTTGTCCCCTGCACCCTAATGGATACCCGTTCATATAGATAATCCCGCTTTTCACCATTCATGATCCAAACGCCGCTGAAATCATCGTCCTCCTCACCTTTTTGCCTTCAACCACCATTAATCTCTGGACATTATAGTCAACGTCATTATCTTTCATATTTTTCCAGGTACCAGTCAAAGTGATGGCAGGAAAGTCCAAACACTTAGAGATCGATGAAAATCCATTCCTCCTACATCCCATCGACCTCAATCAAATTCCTCTAGCCGATAAATATTACCTTATCTCAGAACCCAAATTCGAATTCAATTTTCTGAATTACACTCATGGTTCAGAGAAACCTTCCTAGAACAGAGTGACAAGATTCAAATCTAGCAGTCCAATCTCCCACTATATATTTTTCCCCAAATTCACCATTTTCTCGAGTTCACCCTCAAGTGTCAGGTGCACTATCTTCCCAATCACAGAGCTTTCATCTCATCATCAGGACATACCTTGTTTAACATTACACTTGAATCCATTGACTAGATGATGCAAGTTCCTAGATCTGAATCCTTTTCCCCTTTCACCATTGAAATTTTAACCGAAATGTACCAACATTTATTGTTTTCCCAAAGAGCCCAAATTTTCAAACTATTCCTCTCTGAGAGTACCCAATTCCCCAAGAAAAATCCCCCTTACCATTCCTCCATGTTTTTAGAAAAAGGAAACCAAATAATTTCTTGTTTATGTTGTCTGCTCGGGTATTATTCATACTAGTGGGTGGATGAACCCATTCCTGGTTTCATGTCCACCTTCTCCACCGAAAATAAATCCACTACCCATCTCAACTTCAACCAATTTTTGGCTAATAACATTCACGAACAACTCTTCAAATTTCCTACCGAAGGAATGTTCTAGTATTCATCAATACTGGCCTACATGTTCATGTTTTTCAATCAAAGAAGTTTCCTTTTCTCCTACAGAAGCTAGACACAGAAGGTAGTCCACAGTCGGTTATAGCCTAGACATCATTGGTAAGGAGGAACTCGTCTAAGTTCAGTTTTAAGCATTTCTTCGACCAATATTAGCATCCAATGGTAAGCATGTTAAGAGGGTGGGAAGAGCTCGTAATAAACGAAGAAATTCAAAGGATCTTGTACCTTTCAAACCTTACTAAAACAGGGGATTGATATTTATACCAGGACCACACAAAGATCATAGTCTAAGGGTGTGAGTTGGCTCCCTACAAGCTACCAAATTTCCTTCCTGCCAGGATATTTTTCCTGGAGTACATCAGACAAATGATCAAATATGATGATATTCATTTTGTGGCCTTTAAAAAGAAACAACAGCTCAGGATTAAAGGTCAAATAGGTTATTTCATTTGCAATAGAAGAGTGGCAAGAGAAGAAGCAAACAAGTTTTTACTAGAGATGAAGTTCAAGAAAATTTTCCCATGGCATTATGATCCTTGTAATATCATTGCATAAACTAGACTAAGGAATAAGATATCTCCATACACTCATGTTCCCAAACCATAGATCAAGAAGTTCATGAACTAGAAAGAGTGGGAGGAGAAAACTCTAATAGATACCGAACAACATCCCCCTGTTGCCAACATTGCAGAGACTGATACCCCTCAGGCACCAACATAGAAAAGACCCAGGAAAGATGTATCTCCCTCGGTCACTGAAGTCTCAGCAGAGGATTTCCAGGTTTATAGAAAAAGGCCCAAGAATAGTAATACATCTAACAGGTATGGCGGAGAAGAGACTCAATCTACTACAGTCATGGAAGGGGAACATTCTTGATTTTCCTCAGGAATCCAGCCGACGATGTCCACTTCCTCGTCGAAGAAGCAAGGTGATACAACATTAACGACCAGGGCCACACAAGAGCATGCAGGGCTGAACCTTTTTGAGAAATATAACCTGATTAAGAAGAAAAATGAGATGATGATGAATAGTACCTATGATAAATTTTTGAAACAAACATCCACAACTCAACATAGACTACTATTTTCATTTGATCGAGAGAAGGGGAGAATTCACATGGCGTGATTGCAGGCACAGGTACCTAAGCCCCAAAAATTTTTTGATTATAAAAGGGAAACATTTGAGTTCGATGCTTCAGACATACATCTGGTTGATCATATGGATTTACACAGACATTATGGAGAAATGATTTTCTCCACCTTGGAAAACACCTCCATGACCATAGCAAAGATACAGGTTTTGTTGAACAATGTCTAGACTCAGCTGGAGTTGTATAAGGTGTCGTATTTTGCAAAGGATAACAAAATTACGTCCCTAGATGAACTGGTGCTAAAAATTGGGTACGATCCGACCAATATCAAAGCCGTAGAAGAGCTAATTAAAAATGAAGAATGATGAAATAGATTCTCTGAGGAAAGAATTGAAAATATCTACTACTGAAGACCTGCAGGATAAAGAGATGGTCGAGACTGAAGGCTATAAAAAGGATATGTTGAAGTTGATCATGGAGAAGAATGCTCAAATTAAAGAAATGGAAGCCAAATTGGACAAGTTGGTCAAGGAGAAGGAGCAGAATGTGCCAATGGCAGTCATACCATTGAATGAAATCCTGATCACAAGAGTCATTACGACAACGACAACATCAACTACCATAGGGGAAATTCCAGCAACAACATCAGTGGTAGCTCTAGATGCAACAAACCAATTGGCAAAAGCAATGGAAGACATGACTCTGCAAGGGGAAGAAATCAGAAAACTACAAGAAGAGATTCCAAATCTCCAAAAGCTAAATTCCACATTCCAGGCCATCTACAACACTAAGAGTGATAAGTCATACAAACTCAAATAGGAACTACAGGAGCTGCAGAAAGAAACTGTCATGGCTAAGACTCTGTCAGAGGCCAAAGAAAATATTTGGATGGACATATATCAGTCAATGATAGATATTTGTACCCTGATACAAATCATGTTTGAATAGCGTGATCTAGTGCAGAGAGCCAACCAAGCCATCGACAGGATAAAGGGAGAACTGGGAGAAATTCCTACATAGGCCAATGAGATAATCAAATTCTTAAATTCAAAATCAAAAGAAGAGTTGGAAGCCCTGCAAATTGAGGATAGTACTAAAACAATTCTTAAAGTTAAGAGATTCTTGAACAAGAGAGGACTAATGTTGCAACTCGAGGAGAGAGTTCAGGCAATGGATGTTTTGGTACAAAGATTTTTCAGCAAGATTGAATCTTTGTAGAATAAAGGTCTCCCAAGATTATTTGTGATTGATAATAGGTTGATTACTCTCTCATATTATAAAAAAATATTCTCACAGTGGTGAAGGATGGGTCCAAGTTCACGGGCATAAAAGGAAGCATCATGGGAAAAGCATTATTGGAAACTCTGAGATTAGACCCGAGTATTCAACAAGAGATAAAGTATGTTTTCATAACCAAACCCACCTTCACTAAGTAAACAAACATGGATGAGGTGTATTGAAGGCTTCTCAAAGTCAACATCCCCAGTCAGCAGAGATGGGATGACCTGTGTGACTTGATTAAACTGAAGATGATGTGGATGTACAAATCAACATACGAAGCAGTCAAAGTCAAGTTGATGACTCACCAACAACATTTCCAAAATCAGCTCAAAGAAATCCGATAGATAATTAACAATTCCTACAATTTTGTATTTTGTTATCTAGTTATTTAGATTCAAATTCTACCACGTCCTAATCATTAATGACATGATCAATTGTAATTTTTATTATAAATACTTCAATCTTCGAAGTATTGAGGGTTGATCTTTATGCCCATGCAATTTGTAAACTGTAATCTTTTTGAAGAGATCTACCAGTAATAAAAGGGACGAGTCATAGGATTCCTGAATGTTTTATGTCAGTGATTTTTACTCATCTTCGTTGAATGGTTTATCTTACTTCGTTATCATCTTGTTTTCTAAATCTGATAATTTAAAATAAGTTAAAGTTGTAGAATTTATCTTCGTATACTCTGTTTCTGGATTTTAAAGATCTAAATGTTTATCTTCTGATGTTGTGATAAAGAAATTCTTCAGTGCTTCTTTGTTGTAGTTGATCACCTCATCTATTTATGTTATCCATCACTTTAAATTCTCAAGGATCCAACATTGGCATTATTCTTCCCTCTAAAGAGACTTTATAAAATATGTTCTCAGATCTCAAACATTAACACAGACCCCATAGCCCAATGGATGTGTAAGCAATATTTCAGCCATTTTATAAAACAAAACAATATAGTCCCATTTATTTAACTAGCCTAATATCTGAAACCTAAAGCATATCTAAATCTTACAGAGATATCCCTCTTTGAAACTAGAAGTGCTAGATCCCAGTTTCAAAGTGGTTGGATAAAGTTGCCTCTCATAAATTTCTTCTACCTCCCGACAACCTCTGGGAATTTAGAGAGAGTTAACATAGTGGCGACCATACTAGGAAACTGAAAAAACTTTCATCCTATGATTTCTTTTCCCTAGATAAAGAAAATTTCATTTCTAAACAAATCATAAAACCTAACTTATAAAGAGATCATGTTCAGGGTTGTTAAAGTTTGTGTATATTAGTTTAGATTTCCTAAAAAATTAAAAACTCTGGCTCCTAAGAAATTTTACACTAGGTCTCACCTCGATCCAGAACCTGCAACAACAGTAGACGATCCAGAAAAGTTACTCAGAAAGAAAAACATTGTAGAAGGTTCTAGGAGTCACGGTCCTTTTCATAGGTCCAATTCTCTCCTAGAGAAGTTGGTTTCCATCCAATATATTGAGTTTGACATATCCTTTGAAGAAAGCCTTTTTAGAACCAAATCTGAAATCTTTGTAAGTGAGACAATCCTAGATCAAACCATCCCACAACCCAGAACCCCTGAAATACTTTCTCCCAAAACAAAATTTGATCAACGCTTCCTTCAATAATTTGACAAGTTAGAAGAGCTAGTAGCAAATCTTGATCAGGATTTGTACCAAGCTCACTTTCAATAGTTTGTAGAACTTTCTTCCCTGACTATTGTGGCATACTCCATCCAACATCAAATAATTCACTCTACATCCCCTAGCCCTACCTCTTCTACTTCTTTTGTCACTTCCCCTCCAATCATGCAAGTTGTTGTTCAGCCTCCTCCACCAATCATGGCAGCAAGATATGCTCCCTTGGTGTTGGCTTCTCCTTTACATTCCATGCCTCGGGACTATCAAACAAGACTTCCTAAGTTTGATGGTACTGGTCCTCTGAATGCACAACAACATGTTGATAAGATGAATGATTATTTTGATTTGTAGGAAGTTGATGAAGCAGATGTCCATATGAGACTTTTTTCACAGTGTTTGACTGAGAAGTCAAAAAATGGTTCAAAGTGTTGTGCCTTGCTACCATAGTTGACATTTCTTCTTTCCAGTAGAGTTTCCTTGACAGATGGGAGGTAAAGAAAAATCCTCTCCATATTTTATCAAAATATGAGAATATCAAACGGAATCAAGGGGAAACAGTGCAAGATTACTGCATTCGTTTCAATAATGTTTATAACGCAATTCCAGCTGATATTAAACCCCCACAAGGTTTGGATTTAATAAATTTCCCTGATGGATTTGATGTTGATATGTCATATCAACTAAGGGAAAGGAATTATGTCACTCTAGAAGACATGTAGAAAAGTGCAGTAAGCGTAGAAGAAAATCTATTAGCAAGAAGAGCCAGGGAAAGAACATAGAGAAGGGTTACAATCAAATAAGAGCCTTCCACATCTTCTTCAGATGTTAAACTATATTCCATATTCAAAAGTATGGACAGAATGATGGAAATACTAACCATCGTTGACAGGAATACGCCTAGGGAAAATCAGCCTGCCCCTCAGATCAAAAATCCAAAATTTAGAAGGAACCCCCCTTAGATCAGACAGAGGGATCCAAGAGATCAAAGAGAGCAAGGGGGGCCTGATCAGCAAATTATATCACCTCTTCAAGAGGATTACATTGATTATGGGGAGGAGGTAATCAATGAGTTGGATGATACTCACATAAACCTCATGGGTGTTCACGATGATGACTCCATTTTTCTTAATCAAGAAGAACATGGGATTTTTCTCCTCTCACAAATAAATGTGAATGAGGAGGAAGAGGAAATAGAATAGTAGGCATTTGAGAGTTCTATAATGGTGGTGCAAAGATAGTACAACTTAAGAAGTAAGAATACTAATGAAAATCCTACAAAGAAGGCTACTAAAACGAAGAAAACGACGGAGGCCAAGAAAACCTCAGATACTTCTCTCAAGAAATCCCCTAAGAAGAACAATGTTGATTTTTTTGTGAAGAGAAATCCTAAAATTTCACAAAGCTCAAATAAAATCGAGGTCGCCTATACTAGTCAGCCAAATACTTCTGCCCAAAGAACTATGACAGAAAAACCAGAAGTGCATTGCCAAAGAAAGACTTCCACTACTTTCATCCTTTAAGGGGAACTTGCCAAATTAAAAATTCACATTCCCCTATCTGAAATGATAAGAAAAAATGCTTATAGGTAACAGGTGATTAAAGAATTAAGCATTGAACCAGATATAGGTACAAAAGCATTGAATATTGGATCAGGAACACACTCAGACACTGTAAATATTACTGACAATCAACTCGAGTTTTTGTTCGGTCATGAAGTAGATGGACAAATTGATAACGATGTGGTTCCCCCTTTATATATCAGTCTGAATATCAATGAAAAAATCTTACACAATGCTATGCTTGATTCTGACGCCTCTCACAACTTGATGCCCAAAGCTGTGATGGAAAAGTTGGGGCTTGATGTTGCTAGACCCTACAAGGATTTTCATTCTTTTGACTCTAGCAAGGTCAAATGTATAGGGATAATTAAAGATTTATGTATCACCCTAGCTCAAATCCCAGCAAAAATTATGGTGATGGATATCTTGGTTTCATACATTCCCCCAAAATATGGTATGGTGTTATATAGATATTGGGGAGATAAGATGAAAGGAACTTTGCAGCTAAATATGTCTTATGCTACCATCCCGGTATTTCGAAAACAAAGAAGACTGTACAGAGAGACTCCGATGAAGTATATGGTCATTAGGCAAGAAAAACCACATAACTACCCATTATACTCTCCACACTCTGATCTGGATTCATTCATATTGTACAATTATGGTGACTTGAATAATCGAATTGCACAGTTGGAAGATGATGCACCTGACACGCAAGAAGATAAAGCAATCATTGAGATAAAGAACACGACAACAATAGAAAGTGATGAACTACCATCCAATTTCTGGAGTATGGATTTTGATGGAGCTGTGAGCAAAGAGGGAGCTAGAGAGGGATTTTGGTTGCATAATCACAAATCAAGGTATTTAGAAATCCACTCTTACAAACTAAATTTCCAATGCACTAACAACATAGCTGAGTATCAAGCTTTAATGCTCGGCCTGAAACTACTGAAGAAGGTTGGTGCCAAAAATATTATGGTAAGAGGTGATCTGAACTGGTTATTAAACAAATTGAAGGTGAGTATTCGGCTAAGAATCCTAGACTCATAGCCTATAGAAATGTTGTTTTAGATTTTTTAGAATATTTCACTGAAATTGACTTGCAGGTAATGCCTATAGGCCAGAACATACTAGCAGATGGATTGGCTACTTATGAACCCACATGCAAAATACCTTTCAAACCAAATCGCCAATACACAATAGAGGTGAAGTGGATACCAACCATCCCAGATAACATCAAATACTGGCAGGTATTTGGCAACGATGATCAAATTAAAGAATTCATGTAGTGTAAGAATGATTTTGAATGTAAAAATATATATGTAGAGAATGATGATGATAATGTAAACAAAACAATTTTTGAAAATGATAGTGTAAATAAAGTAGATTTGGATGAAATGAATAAAAATGATGAAGACTTTGGTGTTTTTCATTTTAAAAACAACGTTTTACCTAGATGTTTGGTCCCATTAGAAGATCTGTTTGGTTTTAACGATGTAGAGAAAATGACCAAGATTGAAGCGAGTGGTAAAGAGGTCGAAGAGTGTAACATAAGAACAGAGGAAAAACCCAAGATGATAAAACTTTCCAAATATTTATCCCCTGAGAAAAAAACGCAAATACATTGAACAATTTAAGGAATATGTTGATGTGTTTTCTTGGGGTTATGAGGATTTAAAATCTTATGACACAAGTATCATACAACATAGAATTCCAATAAAAGAAGAACACAAACCTTTTAGGAAGAAATTTAGGAGAGTCAATACCAAGTTACTTCCCCTGATAGAAAAGGAAATTAAAAAGATGTATGATGTCAAAATTACAGTCCCCTTGATATTTTCCAAATGAGTTTGTAATCTAATTCCTACTAGAAAGAAGACTGGCGAAATCTGTTAATGTTTATGCCATTATTATAGTTCTTTGCATTTCAATAGATAAGAGCATCATAAGAACAAGATCACTGAGAAATACACATTCACAAGAGACACATCATTTATCCTAGGAAACCCTCTAGGGGAAGAAAACCAAGGAAAAACTTCCTTATCATAAATAGCTTATACAATGTTCAAGAGATAACTCAAACCAATACAGATAGTCCTCCCCAAGAGATGCGCCACTCTTATCCCTCTCTCCAACTGGTAATTGTAGCTTGCCTCATAAGAGAATGAGCAAGTGAGTTGTGTGTTTGAAGTGAGGTGCTAGCCTATTATTTATACAAGACGGGCACGTGTGAAAGGTCACAACTAGCAGGGCTGACCTCTCACTCAAGGTGGGTAAACCCACCTTTAATTAATTATGGGTCTTCCATAATAACTGTTGGGGCCGACTTCTTATTCTTCCCTTTGTAATTGTCCGATGACCAATCCGCAAAAGGGGATTTGGTCCTTATACAATTGCCGACATGATTAATCCACAATGGGGATTAATCCAATAACAATAAGAATAATAATGACAGGATTTATCCGCAATGGGGATTTAATCCAATAATAATAAGAATTCTCTTCGCAGTTACATTATTTCAACACTCCCCCTTAACAAGAAGGGTATTCTTCATCAGCATCAGGTGAGAGAGGTCTGCATTATCAGTGGTATCTGGAGGATAGTATCGTCAATATCATCTTGAAACATTGGTTAGCACATTTACGAGTCATCGAAATTTTTCTTCATCAATAGCAACATCATTCTCGAAAGAATGCTATCATCATCTGCATCAAGTATGTATCAGTAAAAATGATACCTCATAACAACACTAGGCTGGAACATCACAGTACTACACTGGCTCAATGTCACAGCAGTTAAGCTGGTAGCTTAGTGTCAGTCACATATTTCTTTACGTCTAACAACTAGGTCAGAAGCAAGGAACATCATCATCTCTCTTTACGTCTAACAACTAGGTCAGAAGCGAGGAATCACAATGTCATGTTTTACATCTAACAACTAGGTCAGAAGCATGACTCATATTGATTTACATCTAACAACGAGGTCAGAAGAAAGGGACACATCAACATCTCTCTTTACGTGTAACAACGAGGTCAGAAGCAAGGGACACATCAACATCTCGCTTTACGTCTAACAATGAGGTCAGAAGCGAGGAATCATCTTGATTTACGTCTAACAACTAGGTCAGAAGCAAGGAATCAATGGCGTCATGATTTACATCTAACAACAAGGTCAGAAGCATGACTCATCTTGCTTTACGTCTAATAGCGAGGTCATAAGCAAGGATCACACGGAATCATGCTTTACGTCTAAAAGTGAGGTCAGAAGCATGACTCATCTTTCTTTACGTCTAACAACTAGGTCAGAAGCAAGGATCACACAACGTCATGCTTTACGTCTAACAACGAGGTCAAAAGAATGACTCATCTTTCTTTATGTCTAACAACTAGGTCAAAAGCAAGGATCACACAGCGTCATGCTTTACGTCTAACAGTGAGTTCAGAAGCATGACTCATCTTGATTTATGTCTAACAACGAGGTCAAAAGCAAGGAATACATATACTCCCCCTTTCAGAGAGGGTCCTTTCGGACTATACCAAGCTTATCTCGAAAGTTTTCAAACTTTACACGAGATAGAGGCTTAGTCAACACGTCAACAACCTATTCATCCGTGCTAATGTACTGGAGCTTCAAGGCTCCTCTCTTTACCATGTCGCAGATGAAATGATAGCGGATCTCTATGAGCTTCGACCTGTCGTGGAACACAGGGTTCTATGTCATTTTAATGCAGCTTTGATTTTCACATAGAATCGTGGTTTCTCTCATCTCCAAATCAAATAGGCCTGTCAGCAACTTTTGAATCCATATATCTTCGCAACTAGCAGAACATGCGGCAGTGTACTCTACTTTTGCTGTGTTGATAGCAATACTGGATTGCTTCCTACTCTGCCACGAGATCATAGCTGATCCCAAACTGAAACAACAACTGGAAGTGTTTTTTCTGTCAGCAACACTTCCTCCCCAATATGCATCAGTATATCCACTCAATGTGAAGTCATGATCTCCATCATAGCTGAGACCATAATCCATTGTACCTTTAAGGTACCTCATCACATGTTTTGCAGCCACTAGATGAACACATCTAGGCTCTACCAGAAAGTGACTCAAGGTGTTCATTGCAAAATAGATGTCTGGTCTGGTGTTCATTAGGTACATCAGTGATCCAATAATCTGTCTGTACAAAGTGGCATCTATCAAATCTGACGAAGTATCGACCAACAACTTCATCTTTTCTTCCATGGGTGTATTCGTGGACTTCCATTCTAGCATGTCGAATCACTTTAAGATTTCGACCATGTACCTCCCTTGGTTAAGGAAGATTCTTTCCGAACTCTTCCATACCTCAAGACCTAAGAAGTAATTCATTAGGCCAAGTTCTTTCATTTCAAATTCTACGGCAAGTCTCTTTTTACATTCAGTGACGATATTTTCTTTTCCAATTAAGAATAAGTCATCCACATATAGTAGTAATATTACTGGTTCATTATCCATGATCTTGAAGTAGAGATTTGAATATGTTTTACTCTTGGTAAAGCCTAATCTCATCAAGAAACTGTCTATACGGCCATACCAAGCTCTGGGAGCTTGCTTCAATCCGTATAAGGATTTCTTCAATCGACAGACATGAGACTTCCTATCTTCAACCTCGAATCCTTGGGGTTGCTCTATATACACTTCCTCTTCGATAACACCATTCAGGAAAGTTGTCTTCACATCCATCTGGTGCAACTTCCACTTCATCTTGGAAGCAAGAGCTATAATGGTTCTGATCGAAGTGTATCTGGCCATAGGAGCGAATGTCTCTTCATAGTCAATACCTTCCTTTTGGGAAAAGCCACAAGTGACAAATCTTTCTTTATATTTCTCAATACTTCCATCGGCATCATGTTTTATTTTGAAGAGCCATTTTGATGATACCACATCCTTACTTTTTGGTCTGGGAACTATTTCGCATACATCATTCTTTAGTATGGATTGGTATTCCTTTGTCATGGCATCTGCCCATTCCTTCTTCTGGATGGCCTCTTCAAAGCATGTGGGTTCTTCATTAAGTAGATTGCACATCAAAGCCGTGTAACTGGAGAAGGGCTTTGGTCTCTTCACCTATCTTGTGGTTCCTTTTGGAACACCATACCTCTCTCGATCTTGAATAAGCTCTCTTTCCTAACCAATATTTATTTTATGGGAGAAGGTCGTTTGAGGAGGTTCTTGAACTTCTTTTATATCATGATCTTCAGGAGTCTCCTCATCAGGGGAATCTATGACTTCCCTTACAAGTTCTGCAACTGTGGGAACTTTCCTCATGGATTCTATAGTCCTGGAATTTACAGGTTCCTCTTCATATATTTCTTCAAGATGGCATCTTATTGATTTCTTAAGTGCTTCTTCTTCATCAAAGGTCACGTCCCTGTTGATCTCAATATGGCAGTGACCAGGTATGTGGATTCTAAATGCCTTGGATACCTCACAGTATCCCACAAATATTCCCTTCTTTCCAGAGGGTTCCAGCTTGTTTCTTTTCTCTTTCGGTATATGGATAAACACTGAATAGCCAAATATTTTGAGATGGCTTACCTATGGATTTTTTCCGGTGGAAATTTCTTCTCGGGTATTGAACCCAAGTGCACTATGGGATAGTCTGTTCTGCACATAAATAGCTTCCATAGTTGCTTCTGCCCATAATCACATAGGAAGATATTGATCGTGAATCATGGTCTTTACAACTTCCATAATCGTTCTATTCTTTCGTTCAACTACATCATTTTGTTGGGGATATTGATCCCAACATCTTTGCAGAAGTTCATGAGCTCTTCTGAGGTATATTCTCCTCCATTATCTAACTTGAGTATCTTAATTTTCCTTACAGAAAGGTTTTCTATCAAGGCTTTGAATTCCTTGATCTTGCTCAACACTTCAAATATATATAGGTCTTTTATGAGAATAATCATTAATTAATGATACATAGTAAACATACCCATTAATGGAGGATGATGACATTGGGCCACACACGTATGAATGAATGAGTTCCATTACTCCTTCTTCTTTCCTGCCCCTCTTTTAGAAAAGGGTTCTTGATATTCTTCTCTTGTGCACATCCATTGCATATGCCTTCTTGATCAACCTTGAGTTCTGGTAAACTTGTGACAGCTTTGCATATGTATGGTAGCACCTTGTAGTTGATGTGAGCTAATCTTCTAGAGTTCACATGGATTCTTCAATAGTGTGGGTCAAGGCAGCTTCTGAGTGACCCACCTTCTTCTTTTCCACTGATGATTGCTTCATTTATGATCTCTCCTTTAGCACGTTTCCTTCTACAACCTTTGCTATAGCTTCCTCATGTGACCTAGAGCAAGGTCAACAAAACAACAAGCAAGAATAATATCCTTCTGATAATATAAAGCAATAACATGAACAATCATCACAATAGCTCCTTTAGAGCTATCACTTATAATTTCTCTGAAGCAAAGATTAAAGGTAAGGAATACAATACGAAATGAGGTCAACACTCTTATAGTGTTCTGACCAAGCATTCTTCCATGGAAATTTGGAACTAACACATGAGGTTTTTCCTAGAGGAGGTGTTAGTCATATCAAGCAAAGTATTTACATGTATATTCTCACATGATATCAAGTATAATACTTTACGATGATTTCTATCTCAACTAAAATCATCAGCTTGTCATGTGTACCTTTGAATCTTGATTAATCAAACCTAGAGCCTTGACCTCAAGAGTGAGTGCTTTCTTTTCTTCTAGGTCTCCTTCACTCAAGTGACGAGTGCTTTCTTCAACCTGTCTTTTGCACTAAGATAATACACTATATTGACAAAAGGTTAGATTAGAGGATAAGCTCTGTGATCAACTTTTAATTCTTCTAATAATTTGATCATAGCTTCAACATGCAACACTGATCAAGATAATTTCATAACAAATAGATGCATATTAGAATAATCACACCTGGGTTGCATCATTCCTTTGAATGTGTTAGATCTTGAGATCCTTCTGGATCTATGGCAAGAGATCCCTTCTCCTGCAAATACTCTTTAGGGTTTAACCATTAAACATATGTGAGTACATACCTCGGATAGCATTTGTAGGTAGTGGATCCATCTGGTAGTAGCGGTAATCATTATGAAAAACTTCAAGGGTGATTGCAACTGGTTCTACGGTTGCAACTGCAACTAGTACTGCAACTGCAGCTTAGGGTTTTATAAGAAAACCCTAATTTTTCAAACTTTGAATTTTTAAATTCTAATCTAGGGGATAGATGCGCTGAGCTGAGGCGAGTTAGCTGGTGCATTCATAATTTCGAAAATCCAACTTTTACCCCCTCAAACTTGATCTGCGAATTTATGGACTGGTGCTTCTGGTTTTCTGGTACTTCTGGTACTCTGGTACTTCTGGTACTTTTGGTACTCTGGTTTTCTAGTTTTCTGGTACTTTGTGAAACTAGGGTTTCACTTTCCAGGAGATCTAGCCACTGAAAAGGTGTGCTCTAAGTGCCAAAATGATCCTTGGGGGAGGGAATAACTTTCTAAGTGGTTAGGGAGCTGAAAAGATTCACTTTTGCAAAACCCTAATTTTTGAGTATGGTAACAGTGACGTTTTTCCTCTTGCGAAATATGCTTCCTTCAGTTTGGCTATGATACCATGTTAATGTTTATGCCATTATTATAGTTATTTTCATTTCAATATATAAGAGCATCATAAGAACAAGATCACTGAGAAATACACATTCACAAGAGACACAACATTTATCCTGGGAAACCCTCTAGGGGAAGAAAATCTAGCAAAAACTTCCTTATCATATATAGCTTATACAATGTTCAAGAGATAACTCAAACCAATACAGATAGTTCTCCCCAAGAGATGCGCCACTCTTCTCCCTCTCTCCAACTGGTAATTGCATCTTGCCTCATAAGAGAATGAGCAAGTGAGTTGTGCGTTTGAAGTGAGGCGCTAGCCTCTTATTTATACAAGACTGGCACGTGTGAAAGGTCACAACTAGCAGGACCGACCTCTCACTCTGGGTGGGTAAACCCACCTTTAATTAATTATGGGTCTTACATAATAACTGCTAGGGCCGACTTCTTATTATGCCCTTTGTAATTGTCCGATGACCAATCCGCAAAAGGGGATTTGGTCCTTATACAATTACCGACATGATTAAACCAAAATGGGGATTAATCCAATAACAATAACAATAATAATGACATGATTAATCCACAATGGGGATTTAATCCAATAATAATAAGAATTCTCTTCACAGTTACATTATTTCAACAAAATCAGGCTTTGCATTGATTTCAGAAACCTGAACAAGGTTTCCCTCAAAGACAATTACCCTTTGCCTAAAATGGTCCACATCTTACAAAAGGTAGTTGGGGCTAGTAGGATCTCCTTACTAAACAGTTTCTCGGGTTATAACCAATTCCTTGTTCACCTAGATGACCAGGAGAAAACAACCTTCACCACACCCTTAGGAACTTTCATGTATGTGAAAATGCCCTTTGGTTTGATGAATGTTGGTGCCACTTTCCAAAGAGCAATGGATATTGTGTTTGTGGACGAACTTGGTAGGTTTATAGTCATATATCTGGATGACGTGACTATCTACTCCAAATCTGATGAGGAAAATTTACAGCATCTCAGACGAGTGTTTGAGAAGTGTAGAAATTCGAGATTTCATTGAATCCCAAGAAGACCCTTTTTAGTTTAGAGGAAGGCAAGTTGTTGGGTCACATAATCTCTAAATATGGAATCAAAATATACCCCAGCAGAATAGAGGTCATTCAGAAAGTGGAACACCCTAGGAGCATCAAAGAATTGCAATCATTAATTGGTAAAACAAATTTCCTAAGAAGATTCATACCCAACTTGGCTGGTCTTCTCAGGAACATCACAAATATGCTGAAAAAAGACAACAAAATAAGATGGAGCTACCGAGTCTAAACAATCATTTGAGTAAGTAAAACATGCACTCACACAAGCCCCAATTTTGATCAGTCCAAATTACACCAAAGATTTCCTTTTGTTCTCTTTTGCATCTAAACACACCATCACAACAGTACTATTGCAGAAAAAAAAAACGAAGGGTACGAGTAGCCATAGGATTTTTCAGCAAATCTTTGAGAGATATTGTGTTGAACTACAATATAATGGAGAAACAAGCTTTTGCCCTAGTAAAGTCCATAAAATATTTCAAAGTCTATATTCTCCATTCTCACACTATTGCCTATGTTTCGAATGTTGTGGTAAAGGATATTCTGACTCAATATAATCCAGATAATAGGAGAGGAAAGTGGATTGATGTTATTCTGGAATATGATATAGAAATAAAACCCACTAAACTGATCAAAGGTCAGGGTTTGGCCAAACTAATGGCTGAATCCAATTTTCAATCTTTAGACATTAATTTTTTGGTTGCAGTTGATGAGCAGGAAGAGCAAGTGACTCCAAATGTAAAAGAGGTATTCTTAAACTCTCCTTGGTACATAGACCTCATTTTTGTACTTCATAACATACAAGCTCCTCCTAGTCTAACTAAGACCAAAGACAGATTTATTAAACTGAAAGCATTGAAATATTGTATTCTAGATGGAAACATTTATTGGAAAGATCCTAGAGATATCTTACTTAATTGCCTATTGAAGGATGAAGCTGACAGGGTATTGTAGGATTTCCATGCAGGGGAGTGTGGCAGGAATCTAAGTTGGAAGACCACAGCCAACAAGATTCTTAGAGATGGTTTTTACTAGACCACATTGTTTGTTGATGTGCATCAGAAAGTCACCTCTTGCCATAAATGCCAAGTTTTCGAAGGTAAAAGGAAGCTTATGCCTCTACCCATGAAACCCATCTCGGTTGAAGCTCCATTCCAATAGTGGGGTTTAGAATTTATTAGAGAGATACATCCACCCTCTTTGGGCCAACACAAGTGGATCCTCACATCCACAAACTACTTCACGAAGTGGATCAAAGCTATACCATGCAAGTAAGCCACTAACTCTCTCATCATTAAATTTTTGGAAACTAATGTTTTGTCTTGTTTTGAATGCCCTAGGAAAATTATAGCTGACAATGCAGTGGCCTTCAGATCCAAAAGACTTATAGAGTTTTGTAGCCAATACCACATTACTTTGGGACACTCAACAACTTATTACCCTCAGGGAAATGGGCTAGATGAATCCTCAAATAAAATTCTAGTGAATATTGTTAAGAAAACACTACAAGAGAACAAGATGTCCTGGAATAATAAGTTAGTTCATGTGCTCTGGGCTGATAGACTGACCACCAAAAGATCAATTGGTATGTCCCCATACCAGTTGGTGTATGGTACTGAGGCAATTTCCTTCTTTTTTGGGGTCCCTATTATGAAACTATTGCAGGAAGTGAAAGAAGATCCAAATGATACACAAAGAAGAATAAATCAGATGATCCAGTTGGAGTAGTCCAGAGAAGAAGTGTATAACTAGACTCAGGTTATCCAAGAATGTATCAAAAATATTTATGACAAGAGAACTAAAGAGGATGATTTCAAGTTGGGTGATTTGATACTGAAGTGGGATTCCAGAAATTATGATAAGGGTAAACATGGAAAGTTTGATAGCATGTGGAAAGTCCCTTACATCATTCATGCATTTATAAGAAATAATGCATTTTTTCTCAAAGACAGTGATGGAGTAGACCTGCTAGGTGGACCTGTAAATGGCAGGATGTTGCAGCATTATTTACCACCCCAATAAAGATCCTAGCCACCCATTTCCACTGTACAAACCATTTCTTCTACATTTAGGTTATGTGTGGGTGATGTTGATCAGATGGTTGAAGCTCGCAAAGAAGGCCCTAAGCCACTAACCAGTACCAGCAAATTTTCAAAATAAAACAAATCAAGTAGCAGAAGAAGCAATGAAGAAAATCTTTATAGACATCAGGAAGCAGGTTCTTAGCACCTCATAAGGAGAGCACCATCCCCAGGTGGAGCCACTGTTATAACCCTATGTTTCATAGGATCAATTGTGACTAGAAATTTTTTACTCTTGTTGTATTTTTGGTTATAAATAATATTTCATTCTGAAAATAATTTACAAAAGAAAAATAAAGAAAAGAAAAGAAAGAAAAGAAAAGAAAGAAAAGAAAAGAAAAAGAAAAGAAAAGAAAAGAAAAAGTAAAAGAAAGAAAGAATAAAAGAGGGTATGAAAAGAAAATGATGAACCTCATGCAATAAGAATGTCTTGATACATACAATCTAACCATGGTCAAGTCTTTTCAATTTATGCTAATAGGATTAGTGAATAAAGATTGGCTAAACTGTTTAATCTTATCCAGGTTAGTTAGATTAGCTAGTGAATAAATTTGATCAAATTGTTTAAACTTGATCAAATAGCCCTAGGGTAGACTAATTTTTATCCCAACAGCCTAATCTGGGTTAAATGTGTTAGGTAAATAGATTAGGACATAGGTTATTTTGGATTTCCTTTCAATAAAACAAGCATAAATTTAGATGAGATTCCTTGTTTTGATGTTATAAGGTTGTGTTCTAACCCCTTGGTGGAAAAATGAAAAGAAGCAGTGCAAAAAATCCACAAAATGGTGTTATCCTAAGTTTTTGCAATGTAATATGATTCACGCTCTGTGATTAAATGGTGTGCCTAAATCAACGGCTGAGCAAATGATGCTCAGATCTATGGCTGACAAGTAATATCAAACCCCCCCGACCATTCTATCTTTAACAGAGAGGGGGGGGGGGCATTCGAATTGGTGGTATTCTTCAGTGGGGCCCATCCTAACATGGTGCGTTTTTGTTAACTCGG
>ML780681.1:1654702-1703834 GCA_009831015.1 Picea engelmannii
ACATCGCTTCATGATGTCACACTCCACTACCATCGCTTACAAGTCATGTGTCGTTATTCTTCCAGCGTACCTTCCCCCCCCCCCCATTCACATGTAACACGTCACATCCCATTCACTTGTCCTTCACTCCCTATCCTCCATGTCATCCTCATGAAACCGTCACCTATCTGTTACCGTCCTCCTCATCCCCAAGATATCCATTGGCCAATCAATGCAGCCAAACATATCTGTTAAACCTGTTGACTTGTCCCCCATTCCCCAACGGATACCCGTTCATCCAGATAATCTTATTTTTCACCATTTTCTCACCATTCACGATCTAAACACCGCTGAAATGATCATCCTCCTCACCTTTTTTCCTTCAACCGCCATTAATCTCTGGACATTATAGTCAGTGTCACTCTCTTTCAGATTTTTGTAGGTACCAGTCAAAGTGATGGCACTAAATTCCAAACACTCAGAGATCAATGAAAATCCATTCCTCCTGCCTCCCGTCGACCTCAACCGGATCCCTCTAGACGACAAAGATTACCTGATCTCAGAACCCAAATGCGAATTCGATTTTTATGATTTACACTCATGGTTTAAAGACACCTTTCTAGACAAGAGTGACGATAATGGACTTTGGGATTCCAATCTCCCATTCTATCATTTTCCCCAAATTCACCTTTTTTTCGAGTTCTCCCTCAAGTGTCAGGCGCACTATATTTTCAGTCACATAGATATTGTCTCATCATTTGGAGAGACCATGTTTACCATTACACCCAAAGCCATTGACCAGATGATGCAAGTTCCCAGATCTGAATCCTTTTCCCCTTTCACCATTGAAATTTTAACCAAAATGTACCAAAAGTTATCATTTCCCCAAAGAGCGCAAATTTTCAAACTGTTCCTCCCTGAGAGTACCCAATTCCCCAAGAAAAATCCCCATTAGAATTCCTCCATGTTTTCAACAAAAGGTAACCAAATAATTTCCTCTCTGTGTTGTCTGCTCGGGTATTATTCAGATGAGTGGGTGGACGAACTCATCTTGGGTTTCATGTTCATCTTCTCCACCAAAGAGAAAGCAACTACCCAGTTCAAATTCAACCAATTTTTGGCCGATAACATTCAAAACCTCTTCAAATTTCCCATTGAAGGAATGTTCCAGTATTCATCAATACTATCCTACATGTTCCTATTTTTCCAGTCAAAGAAGTTTTCTTTTCTCCTACAGAAGCTCGACATAGAAGGCAGTCCATAGCTGGTTACAGCCTAGACATCATTGGTAAGGAGGAAATCATATGAGTTCAGTTTTAAGCATTTCTTCGACCAATTTTACCATCCATTGGTAAGCATTTTAATCGGGTGGAAGGAGCCCAGAATAGATGAAGAGATTCAGAGGATCCTACACCTATCAGACCTTGCTAAAACAAGGGATTGGTATTTATACCAGGACCACACAAATATCAGAGTCTATGGTTGTGAGTTGGATCCCTACAAGCTTCCAAAGTTCCTTCCTTCGGGATATTTTCCCTGGAATACATCAGAAAAATGATCAACTCTGATGATATTAATTTTGTGGCCTTTAAAAAGAAATAGAAGCTCAGGATTAAAGGTCAAATAGGTTCTTTCATCTGCAATACTAGAGCGACAGGAGATGAAGCAAACAAGTTGTTACTGGAGATGATGTTCAAGCAAATTTTCCCATGGAATTATGATCCTTGTGGTGTCATTGTAGAAACCAGAATAAGGAATAAGATCTCTCCATATGCTCATGTTCCCAAACCAAAGATCGAGAAGTTCATGAACCAGACGGAGTGGGAAGAGAACACTTTGATAGATACCAAACAACAACCCCTTCTGCCAACATTGCACAAACTAATACCCCTAAGGCACCAGTAGAGAAAAGACCCAGGAAAGATGTATCTCCCTCAGTCACTGAAGTCTCAACAGAGGATTTCTAGGTTTATAGAAAAAGGTCCAAGACCTGTCATACCCCTGACAGGGCTAGTGGAGAAGAGACTCAGTCTACTGCAGTCATGGAAGGGGAACATTCTCCATTTTCCTCAAGAATCTAGCCGACGATGTCCACCTCCTCGTCGAAGAAGGAGGGCGATACAACATTAACGACCAGGGCCACACAAGAGGCTACAAGGTTGAACCTTTTTTAGAAATATAACATGATTAAGAAGAAAAATGAGATGTTGACGAATAGTACCTATGATCAATTTTGGAAACAAACATCCACAACTCAACATAGACTACTATCTGCCTTTGATACAGAGAAGGGGAAAATTCACATGGCCTACTTGCAGGCACAGGTACCTAAGCCCAAAACAATTTCTAATTATAAAAGGGAAACGTCTGAGTTCCAAGCTGCAGATGTACATCTGAATGATCACATGGATTTACACAGATAGACTGGAGAAATGATTTTCTCAACCTCGACAAACACCTCCATGACCGCAACAAAGCTACAGGTTTCTTTGTACAATGTCCAGACTCAACTAAAGTTGGAGAAGGTGTCATCTTTTGCAAAGGATAACAAAATTAAGTCCCTGGAAGAACTGGTGCTCAAAATTGGGTATGATCTAGCCAATATCAAAGCCGCAAAAGAGCTGATAAAAAATAAGAATGCTGGCATAGCTTCTCTGAGGAAACAATTAAAAATCCCTGCTACTGAAGACCCATGGGCTAAAGAGATGGCCGAGACGAAAGGTCAAAAAGAGGATATGTTGAAGTTGATCATGGAGCAGAATGCTCAAATTAAAGAAATGGAAGTCGAGCTGGACAAGCTGGTTAAGGAGAAGGAGAATAATGTACCAATGGTCATCATACCATTGAATGCAGTTCCGATCATAGGAGTTAGTATTGAAATGACAACATCAACTACCACAGGGGAAATTCCAGTAGCAACATCAATGACAACTCTAGATGTAGCAGACCAATTTTCTAAAGCAATGGAAGACATGACTCTAAAAGGGGAAGAAAACAGAAAACTGCAAGAAGAGATTCAAAACCTCCAAAAGTTGAATTCCACATTCCAGGCTAGCTACAACACTGAGAGGCATAAGTCAGAAAAACTCAAACAGGAACTACAACAGCTACAGAAAGAAACTGTCATGGCTAAGACTCTGTTAGAGGCCAAACAAAATATTTGGATGGACATATGTTATTCAATGATAGATATTTGGCCCATGATACAAATAATGTTTGAACAACATGATCTAGTGCAGAGAGCCAAACAGGCCATCGATAAGATAAAGGGAGAACTGGGAGAAATTCCTACAGAGGCCAACGAGATAATCAAATTCTTAAATTCAAAATCAAAAGAAGAGATGGAATCCCTTTAAATTGAGGACATGACTGAAACAATTCTTAAATTTAAGAGAGTCTTGACCAAGAGGGGACTAATGCTACAACTTGAGGAGAGAGTTCAGGCAATGGATGTTGCGGTACAGAGGTTTTTCAGCAAGACTGAATCTTTGCAGAAGAAAGGTCTCCCAAGATTATTTGTGATCAATAATAGATTGATTACTCTCTCAAATTAAAAATAGAATATTCTCACAATGGAAAAGGATGGGTCCAAGTTCACAGACATAAAAGGCAGCATAACAGGCAAAGGATTCTTGGAAACTCTGAGATTAGACCTAAGTATTCAACAAGAGATAAAGTATCTTTTCATCACCAAACTCACCTTCACTAAGTACACAGAGATGGATGAGGTGTACCAAAGGCTTCACAAAGTCAACATCCTTAGTCAGTAGAGATGGGATGACCTGTGTGACATGATTGAATAGAAGATGATTTGGATGTACAAATCAACACACGAAGTAGTCAAAGTTAAGTTGATGACTCACCAACAACATTTTCGAAATCAACTCAAAGAAATATGACAGATCATTAGCAGTTCCTACAATTCTTCACTTTGTTATCTAGTTAGTTAGATTCGAATTCTACCATGTCCTGATCATTAATGACAGTATCAATTGTAATTTTTCTTATAAATACTTCAAACTTTGAAGTATTGAGGGTTGATCTTTATGCCCAAGAAAGTTGTAAACTATAATATTTTTGAAGAGATCTACCAGTAACGAAAGGGATGATTCACTGGATTCCTATGTGTTTTATGTTGGTGATGTTTACTCCTCTTCGTTGAATGGTTTATCTTACTTCATTATCATCTTGTTTTCTATATCTGATCATTTAAAAGAAGTTAAGGTTGCATAATTTATCTCCATATACTCTATTTCTGGCTTTTAAAGATCTAAATGTTTATCTTCTGATGTTGTGATAAAGAAATTCATCAATGCTTCTTTGTTGTAGTTGATCACCTCATCTATTTCTGTTATCCATCACTTTAAATTTTCAAGGATACAACATTGGCATTATCCTTCCCTGTGAAGAGACTTTATAAAATCTGTTCTTAGATCTCAAACATTAACAAATACCCCATAGCCCAATGGATGTGTAAGCAATATTTCATCCATTTTATAAAACAAAACAACACAGCCCCATTTATTTAACTAGCCTAATATCTGAAACATGAAACATATCTAAATCTTATAGAGAGATCCCCCTTTGAAACTGGCAGGGATAGATCCCAGTTTCGAAGTGGTTGGATAAAATTACCTCTAATAAATTTATTCTACCTCCTGACAGCCTCTGGGAATTTACAGAGCATTAACGGGGGAAGTTTGGGGGTTATTCCTCATGATTGTTCATCATTGTTCAATAGAACACCTGTTCACTCTTCATCCATTTGTTTCTCATTCATTATTCCTCTTTCATTTTTGTTCTTGTTTGCGACATGGGGACAAACTACCGAAGGAAATAACCCAATATTTTGTTGGTTGTAGAAATCAATATTGTATGTCAACCATTATCCAATGCTTGTATGCATGTGTTGCATTGGCATGTTCTAAACCTTGTTCACAACTGCAAATATTGAGAGTCCCAGCATGGATATTCTTAACCAGATGCACTGGAGCCCTGGAAAGAAGTGGATATCCTAAGGGACTACATGAAAGAGAAGGGGGTTCATTGTCTTTGGGTGGCATATTCTGGAGAGAAGAGAGATAGTGTACTTTGGATTTTTGTGTGTTGAGAAACCTATGAAACCTTGAGTGTTGATTGGTTTGGGAAGCTAATTGTCGCTCTAGAACCTATCCTTAAGGAGTCATATCATTGGATTGGGGTGACCTGTTATTGAGACTTGGAACAATAATATCTAAGGTTGGGTGGAATGTCCTTGGTCTATAGGCATTTCGTGATTGGTTTTGTTTAATATAATTTCTCTCTGTCATGGTTTCCTTTGCTTGAATATTTATTTCCATTGTATATTAATTATTATCTCTCAGATATGTATTTTACTATTCCTTATTGATGGTTATTGTTGTGCATGTCATGGTTAAGTTTTATTTTTAATTCTAGTAGGAATATTGATTATTGCATTTATTTCATGCTTCTTTATTAGTTAAATGCTATGAGAATTCAAACTTAGTTCTTGAGGTGATATTTGTAGTAGCCCGACCCAAATTTTTGGAGGTTGGGTATGTTATAGATTGGTATCAAAGCTATAGGTTACAACATTGGGCCTTAAGAGCTTGCTATAGGATCAATACTTTATTTGGAAATTGATTACTTGACAATGAGACAGTACAAGTTCTTGCATGAGGATTTTGTTGGATATAGCTTGTAAATGGATAAAGATTGAGGAAGTAGAGAATACCCCTATGTGTTGAGCAGTCTTTCAGTGGAATGACAATGGTGCATTGGTGAATTTATGAAGAGCTCTATTTGTTTACCCTGAATTAAGAACGAAGATTTCTATGCATGAAATATATTTGGGGTCGCACAAGATTAAGGGGAGTGGACCGACGGAAAGCTTGATGAATCTCACTATAGATCTTAGAAGTGTTAAGATTGAAACGAAGGTCCTAACTACTCATATTGATGTGAATGGTGATATTCGATATATATATGTATGTATGTATGTATACAATGTATATACATATATATGTATATACATACATACATATATAGATATATATACATATTATATGTATAATATATATATATATATATATATATATGTGTGTGTGTGTGTGTGTGTGTGTGTGTGTGTGTGTGTGTGTGTGTGTGTGTCTGTATGTACACACACACACACACACACACACACACACAAACACATAAAGGAAAACAACTACAAATTATTTATAAAGAAAGTGGTGGAGTTACATAGTTAAATGAGAACAGACGAGTATGGAACCCCACACAAGGCATTAAATTTTGTTGTGAACTATGAACCGAAAATAGGTTAAATCTTGACCACAAATATCTTGAGATCAATGGATAAGATCCAAATATTGGGGATCAATACTCGGTAGGTCAGCTCAACCATGTCAGCACCCTGATGGAAACCTCATTGGTACCATTTTTCCAGCCATATGAGTGTCACATCAGAGGGAATCCATGTAACTGATGTAACAAGAAGTTCTACAGATGTCATGTGTCAGGACACATATCAATACCATGTCATGAATAAGATGTCCACTCTAAAGCCACCTCATTTCCAACATCAGCACAAGAGATCTTGAAAAAATCCTAAGTATCAAGACATCGCAGAGATAGTGAGTGTGGTAGATAATCAAGAGTATGTGAAGAAATGAGAATGAACCCACAGACCCACAATGAAATCTCAAAACTTGACTACGTATGGAGAATTGGTTGGATGGATGAGATCATGAAATATTGAATGAAAGTGTTGTATACTTGTGACCTGCGGTGAGATATCGAGGAAATGACTAAGTATCAAGAAGGGATTGGTCGAATGGAGATTTTGGTGGAGTATCGTGAGGAATGAAGAAATGACTATGGAGAATCGATTAGACATATGAGGTCACAAGAATCGGGAAAATGTCATAGACCTGCAAACCATTATGAAATATTGAAAATAGACTACTAAGTATCAACAATCGTTCGGAGGGATGAGTTCATGGATAAGATAAGAATGAAGATACCCCATGGAGCCGCAATGAAATATCCAATATCGACTAAGTATCAAGAATTGATCGAATGACCCAGGATGTTGCCACTTTTCATAGATAGAGTGAACCAAAGGGTGAGAGATTTAATGTCCCAAGAGGTCATTTTTCACAAATAGAACAACCTATAGGGTGTGAGATCTAGTGACTCATGATGTCTTGAAGTCTGACTGTGAAATACTTAGAAAATTTTCTAAGTATGGGTGCAAAGTGAGTGCGACATAATGCGAGGGTGAATTCTAGAGGTCGCAGAGGTATGAGAAGATATGACTTAGACACACAGTGATACCATTAAGATAAAAAATCGACAATTGATGCTAATTAGATATCTGATCAGATGGTGGTTTTGAGATGAAGGTTCAATATATGTGAAAATGGGATCAATGGTCGAGATTAATATGAGGTCCATATCGGATGACTTCCATGTGTCAAAGATGTGTTGCATATTGAGGTGGCCAGTAAGAATATTGTTGATTGTGATCTAATCTGAAGATAACTAGACTCGTGATCAATATTAAATATGAAGGAATGATCAAACAGTTGCTAAAGATTGAAACTATGTTTCATTTTCTAATTGATATTCCTATGTTTCCTTTCCATCAATAACTTTCTGCTCAAGACTCTGAATTGAGCAAGAGAATAGTCGTTGAAAACATGGTTCAGAGAGGAATAACTTGGAATTATTGGAATTGGGAGAAGTATGATATAATTATTCTTGAATTAAGTAGAAAAAGGACATGTAAAATTAATTGACAAATTTCTATGATATGAAAAATTCTAAAAAAAAATAGTTGCTTGCACATTTTTCATAATTAAGGGATATAAACATATCAATTCAAGATGAGAATGTAGATTTGGGACATGGATGAAGGAGAGGTAGCCTTCGATCATGAGAAAGAATAAAAAGTTAAAAATATTGGTTTTGGTAATGCAGAGACATAATCAAATGGGAACAAGAGCGGAGGGGAATAAGAAACATTAATGGAGACTATGACAAGCTTGAGAATATAAGTGCATAGTTACAAAGAAGACAATGTGTATATTATGAGAGAACAAAATCAAATAAATTCTCAAATGATGCAAAGCCTAAATCAGTTGCATAAGTAGGAAAGGAATGGATGAGACTCAAGACAAGAGGAAGAAGGAAGGAATCATGAAAGAAGAGATAACTACCAAAGAGTTGATCATTCAAGAAGTGATAGCAGAATTCATAGACATCACTTACATCCTTATTCATCAAAGAAATTTTATGCATCTGAAGACTCCATGAGAATTCCATAAGTGTCTCATGTTAGGCACCAAAGAATAAGGCATGAATTGGACAGTTTGCAAGTAGAGTTGAGAAAACTTAAGCCACCATCCTTTGATGGTGAAATATAAAGGGAGGATTATGCCAAAGTGTGGTTTCTAGGAATCATGAAGTATTTTCAATTGCAAAACTACTCATCTAACCTAGAAGCCTAAATTTCCACATACCACTTGCATGGAAAAGCTATTATGTGGTGGGATCAACTAAAGGAAGTTGAACACATTGATGAGAGAAGGATCACTTAGAAGAATTTCAAGAGATATTTTTAGAAGGAGTATCTTTCAGAGAACTTCTATGACAATAAAATGAAAGAGTTCTTTGACCTCAAGTTGCGAAGCATGAGCATGGTAGAATATGAAAATATGTTATTGGGATTGCTAAAGTATATATGGTTTATAAAGGATGATAAGGTTAAGATACAAATTTTATTGCATCGAATGACATCATTTTATAAAGAGAAGATTCAATATGATGATCATGTTGGAGAAATTTATATTTTTGGCACACTAGTTCAATGGGAGTTAACTGATTAGTTCCATTTTATACTTTCTAATTTTATACATGCTAATTTTATACCATCACTATTATGCATGCATTCCTAGTTATATGATGGCATTGCCTATATGAGTGAAGATCACTCACTCATTGATTAGATCATAATATACATTGATTCTCATTCTTCATATTGTATATCTCTTCATTTTCTTGATAATATTTGTTTGTGTATGCTTTAGCTAGGTCTCTTGTGCAGGTTTCCATGAAGCACTGACATGGTATTAGAGTTGAGATGCTTGGAGAAAACCAGACAAGCTAGATAAGAGAAACAGAGGATTTGAGTAAACCTAGTTTCTGCAATTGTCATGACCTATCCCTATCGAAAGCTGCAATGATTGGAATCGTCACATCCTATCTCTATCGAAGGCTGCGACAGTCACACTCAGAATTAAGAAACTTTATTTTTCCAGGCATCATCGAAGCCTATACACAACCAAGGTGCGACATTGTCTCACTGTGTTCTTCATCTGGGGTGCAACGATTTAGTTTTTCACAATTTTTGCACTGTGTCCTTCACTAGGGTGCGACGATTCAACATCGTCACACTTGGAACTTCTCCAGGGTGCGACAATTCAACAACCCTCCAGAAAATTGGGTTTCTACAATGAAATACCCATATCTCAAAATTTGTGATCCGGGTTAGGCTGAAATTTTTACCAAAGATGTATAACATAGGGATGATAATGCTCACGAAAAATATCCAAAACCCACATCATAGTTTAGTATATATATCACTTTTATCATATCTATAGTTTCCATAGAACCATCTATCATATCTCGGAATCCACAATCTGGGTTTTCAGGATCTTTTCAGAATCAATAATAGGATGGAGGCGATGCAAATTATTGAATCAAGTATGGGGATAATACTCACACCGCACAACTATTTTGAATGGAATATGAAGGATGAATTCCAACTCAAAAGAAAAGGAATGTATAATTTGACGATGGCGACAGAAACAAAACCTACATCAACGCTTAAGAAGACCAAATGGGAAAACCGTAAGGATGAGGCCACAAGATTACTTCTTGAGTTAATATCCACTGATCTAGGGTTTCATGTAGCCACATGAAAGACTCCAAACCAAATGTAGAGCACCTTGGAAGGACTCTTTGGAAAGAAGGATGAGATGCGAGGGCATATGCTTGAGGTAGAGTTGAATACCTTAGACCCTAAATTTTTTGATAATATACAAGATTTCTTTACTAAATTTAAATATTTGATCTTGATATTGGGTGAATGTGGTATTGGCAAGTCTACACAAGGGAAACAACTTATTCTAACAATCTTGGTGAAGCTAGGACCAGAATATGGTGTATATGTCTCCAATTTCCATTCCGGAAGATGTCTTTTTGGAACAAATTGGAAAATTCCTATGATGGCTCAATTCATTGAGTCTCTCACACAAGAGAAGAAAAAAATCATACAAATGGGCCTCATCAAGGATCCCAATTCATATGCACTCACCATGCAGGATGGAAAAGGATCATCCAAACAAAATGGGAAGGAGAAACAAAACGAGAATGAGGGATATTCCAAACCCTTTAATGATTCTTCAGGTTCCAAAGACTCTTTAGATTCGAAGAAGAAGAAGAAGGGAAAGCAGTGCACTTACTGCAATAAATTGAATCATGAAGAATCCACATACATGAAGAAATAAATCTATCTTATGAAGAAATAAATCGATCTAATTCATGGATTATAGATTGTGGTGCATCGCATCATATGGAAACGAAAGATGAATTTTTATCTTCTTTGAGTCCATGCTCAAGTCCTTTTATTATCATGGGGGATGATACTCCAGTAGCAGTAGTAGAAGAAGGGATAGTGGAAATCCATAATGGTAGTTTTTAGAATGTTTTACATGTTCCAAATATTTCTACGAATCTTCTCTCAGTTTATCAGATCACTCAGAAAGGTAAAAAGGTTGAATTTGCATAAGATTTTGTTTCAGTAATTGATATGCATGACAATTCCATCATTGCAATTGGTGAGGTGGATCACAAGTCAAGGTTGTATAAATTCACTAATTTTTCTGACGATGAATCCTCTATTCTACTTACACATAAGGAGAGAACTTTGCATGCACCTCTAGTGCAACATTCATATACTCTTGTGCTTCCGTCAATTTCAGACATCAGAGATGATTCCATACACTTAGATTCTGTACATGGAAATAAGAAGACAGTACAGCCATATAAGAAGCCAATTCTGAAGCTTCATTAGATGCCCAAGAAGACACAATTCACACTTCATGCAACAAGTATCCATGCATGGAATCCATTGGATTTGAGGAGGAATCGATCTCAGCATGAGGAGCCTTCTCATGTACTTTCATCATCAGAACCTATGATGCCCATGCATTGCTATATGGTTCAATATACTAATCTACAAACCTACAATAAGGTTGTGGGAAATCCATTATGGCAAGAATCCATGCAGGAGGAGCATGAATCTCTCCTAGAGAATCAGACTTGGCATTTGGTTCCACTTCCACCAGAAAGGAATATTTTCAGGTGCAGATAGGTCCACAGGATCAAGAGGTACAAGGTTGGACAGGCTGCCAAAGGACTTCATCAGATCCATAAATATTTCTACATCTTCATGAATACTTTCAGTGAGCAGAAGTTTCAAACTTTGCGAGATCATCTTGTAGTGAATAACACAGTTGCCTAGAAACTACCATTTTCTTCTTTTGATACATTATCTTTTGAGGGGGGGTTTTGTTCCCACCCGGTTTTCCCTCGTTCCTCACTTTTATTCAGTGTCCATTAGTTTCATTATACATGAGTACCTAATATGGCCTAATATCCAGGACTCATTTTTTTACTCCATAGTGATGTTCAGGGGGGTTGTTGGAGAAACTTCTATATTCGACACACCAGTTCAGTGGGAGTAACACTAGTTCAATGGGAGTTAACTAACTTGTTCTATTTTAGAATTTCTAATTTTATACCATCACTATTATGCATGCATTCGTAATTATAGGATTTCATTGCCTATATGAATGAAGATCACTCACTCATTTATTAGATCATAATATACATTGATTTTCATTCTTCATATTTTATCCCTCTTCATTTTCTTGATAAGCTTTGTTTGTGTATTCTTTAGCTAGGTCTCCTATGCAGGTTTCCATGAAACACTGACAAATCCTATAACTTTGACAGAGAACATCAGGAAGGATAGGTACCTATATAAACAAGGAAAGGGAAGAGAATCCTTAAATAAATCTTGGAAGGATAAGAAGAAAGAGAAATATGACCAGAGAAGGAAGGGATTCAAATCTCTTTTCAACAGAACGGTCCTAACAAAAATAAGCAAGATCAGTATTGTAAGAATGAGTCTAAGAGAGAAGACTCCTTAGGAAAAAAATGAATACTGGAACAATCAAATGTTGGGGATGCAAATAAAATCACAAAACAAAATTAAGACAATGCACAACATCCAAGAGGCTACAATAGTAGAAGGCATGGGTAGAAGTATTCCAAGAATATATGCAGCCTTAGAAGATCGACAAGCATAATACCAATCCAATATGGTAGAAGTGGAAGGTAAGATCATATATCATTGTGTTGCTATTTTAATTGATTCATGAGAAAGACATTGTTACATTGATCCTAAAGTAGTGGATGGATTACATTTGGAGAAAATTTATCTTGAAAAATAAAATTTGGTTTAGCTAGCCATTAGAACCAAGAGAAGGATCAATGATATTGTTAAAGGTTGTCCAATAAATCTGAATTGAATGAGTACTAATGTTGATATGAATATAATCCCATTAGGACCTTATGATATATTAATTGGAATGTATTGGTTGGACCAATATCATGTTGTCCTAGATTGTCATAATGTGCCTTGATGAAGAAGGAAAACAAAGCACTATGAAAGGAATTCAAAGACCCATTTATATAAGAGAAATTGCAACCTTACAACTAAAGAGATGTTTTAGAAAAGGTTTTCAATTGTATGAAACTCATGTGGAGGATACAAAAATGACAAAATTTCCAAGCATTGAATATTTTTTAGTATTGCAAGAGTTTGAAGATGTATTCCAAGAAATACTAGGATTACAACGAAAGAAGGATATAGATTTCTCTATTGATTTAGTATCAAGAGTTTCCCTGGTATAAACAAATCCTTACATAATGAGTACATGAGAACTAAAATAATTACAAATGTAGTTGAACAAAGGGTACATACTGCTGAGTGTTTCACCTTGGGGAGCACCAGAACTCTTTGTTAAAAATAAGGATGGAACATTGAGACTGTATATTGAATTTAGACAACTTAATAAAGCCATTGTGAAGAACAAATACGCTCTACCCAGAATTGATGACCTCTTTGATCAGCTAAGAGCGGAAAATATATTTTCAAATATATACTTGAGATCATGATACTATCAGGTAAGAATCAGAGAATAAGACATTAATAATATAGTCTTTAGAACCAACTACTGACATTATGAATTTTCAGCGGTGCCATTTGGACTGACCAATCCAACAATTGTCTTTGTGTGCTTAATGAATGACATATTTAGAAATTATCTGGATAAGTTTGTAATTGTGTTCTTGGATGACATACTCATTTATTCTAAGTCAAAGGAAGAGGATGAACATCACTTGAGGTTGTTGTTGAAAGTACTAAGGAAACATTAATTATATTCCAAGTTAATCAAGTTTTCTTTTTACCAAGAACAACTATATTATTTGAGACACATTATTTTAGAAGAAGGTATGGAAGTAGATCCTGGAAATATCGAAGCCATCATAGGATGGCCAACACCAAGAAATGTTTCATAAATCATATCTTTTATGGGATTAGCCAGACACTACATGAGATTTATAAAAGGATTCTCCAATATTGTTCATCCCATCACTTATTTTCAAAAGAAGGAAATTAAGTTTGAATGGACAACAAAGTGTGAAGAGAAATTTAATTTGTTAAAGGAATTACTTACTAGTGCACTTATTTTAAATATTGTTGACCCAAATGATAATTTTGTGGTATGTACAGATGCATGCAAGAAATGAATTGGTGGAGTCTTCAGTCAAAATGAAAATGCCATTAGTTATGAGTCCAAAAACCTTAAAAAACATGAGAGTGATTATGACACACATGATTTGGAGCATGTTGCCATAGTTCACACATTGAATATGTGGATGCATTATCTCATAGGAAAGATATTTGAACTAAGGACATACCATAGTGGTCTGAAATATCTTTTTGAATAGCCAACTTTGAATTGCAGGAAGACAAGATGGATGAAATTTTTAAGTGAGTATAACTTTGACATCAAGCATATCAAAGGAAAATAAAATAAAGTTGTCGATGCACTCAGCAGAAGGATACTGTAACATCCCACTCTTATGAACACCTGATTAGACTTATTCTTTAAGGACACTTGCATGTGAGTGATCCAGTTCATTATATGATTGATTGTTTCTCTTATGGATTTTGATGATGTTGTGATGTGATGATATGTATTTTATTATATTTGTATCGACATGTTCTATTGACTAGTTTTTCTTGAGTGTGCAGGACTCTGGACCTATTGAGGATGTCGATAGCATCGATGCACTTCCTTGGACTCTGGATCAAGTCAGGGAGTGGGATTTAATGGTTTGAGTGTTTTTTATATTACATATGTGACATATGACTAGTATATTATGATATTGATTTTGGATCGCTGACATGTTTTGTTGATGGATGCAGGCTAACGATAAATTTCTAACTAGACTCACATTTGGAGTAAAGGTGTCACGCACAACAACTAGAGATATTGAGGGAGAGGTGTGGAAGCATCCCTAACAACGCCTACTATCACGCATGTTGTGGATCAAACTGTAGGTTAATGATTACCTAGTTCGAGATATCCACGATGTCATGAGTGAAGACTATGAAAGTCTCTCAAAATGATTCTAAGGGGTGTGTAATAAGGTAGGGTCCTTATTCCTTAGAGGCCCTTAGTCTTCCACAAGGTCACCTAACAGAGTATTTACTCCAAGCGTTTGACGTCTACCAAAATCAGTCAAAAGGAAAGTGGCATTCTTGGAGCACGCAGTGCGTCTTGAAGGGCATGTCGCATAAATGAAACATGAATGCAGGTAAGTGGCACCCTTGGAGCATGTAGTGCGTCTTGAAGGGAACTTCGTGGTTTTAAAAATGGTGAGTCAATGAACCTAGGTACCTAGAAAACAATATCTCATTTTGACCCGATTATCCTTAAAATAAATGTTGCATGAGTAAAGCTTAAAAATTATAAAATTTCCCTTAAAGACAATTTTTTTTTTCTGAGCCTAGTTGAACTTAAATCCTAGGTCTAAGTAGGTCATGAGAACTAAAATTTAATTAAGCAAGTAATAAAGGGGGGGATGAAGAAAATGGGGGTGAAAATTAAATTTAAAAATTAATGGAGGATTAAATTATTTAAAAGATTAAATGTTGGTTAAGTACAAAACTTTCTAATTTATACAAAAAAGGGGAAACTTAAATACAAAAGGAATGTGGAACATAGAAAGGAATCTAGTATAGAGAACCTTCTAATTTCGAACTCAACTACGATTTAAGAAAGGCGTCAGTCATTAAGAGAATGTAAGAGAATAAAGGGACATCGAGGAGCATTTTTATGAATGCTTTTAGGTGGGTGAGGGAAATAGGAAAAATAAATAAATTAAATAAATAAATTTCTGGTGCAACTAAGGGATCGAGTGACAAGTGTATGGGGGAGAATATTCCTAACAAAATTTTAATAAAAGGAAATTAATGTGCATTTGGGAAACTAGTCACTAAGAGAACTCTATAAAAGAAATGGCGGGGAAGGAGAATGGACCACGTCTGGTATGTGTAAGGTTATGCTGCCGAATTTTACTCTTAACTAATTTTTCTTGTGGGAGTTGGGATACCCAACTCAAATAGAGAGTGGTATCTCGACCTTGTGAGGTGCGGTGGGAGCTAGATTTCTCCGGTTTGTGTGTGTGGCACCTTTGCAGCTCGGGGGGCTCACGGGGAAGAAGATTACCCCTAGCATTGGCTGGGAGGTACTGGTGAGTTCTCAGCGGTTAGCAAGAAAGATTTGGATAGAGAAAAAGCATGGGATAGCCACTTCAGACTCTGCGCCTACGATCACGGTATTTGTTCAGAGTTGTAGTTGCAAATTTTGTTTTTATGAATTTCGTTTAGAATTTGTTGTATCGGTATTGTATCTCTGGTTTCATTTGGCAAGATTCTAGATGATGAATTGGTGTAATAATGGTAAAAAGGGATATTATGTCTTATTATTTTATGCAGTGCACTTCCTTCTTGCCAAAAATAGTTATCATGTATGTTTAGATTTTTAGCACACTTCCTTCTTGTTGAAATGGAGGAAGAATAATACGCTTCCTTTTAAAGTGTGTGATTCTTTTAAAATTCGAAGTAATTGTGAGTGAACTTGAGGATCTGCCCATATTCACTTATATAACTTTCTAATTCTATCATTTAACTCCATAGCATCCTCTATATTAACTCGAATATCCTTCATGTTGGAGAACCTACCTATTCATTTGGTTATTCTACCTTAAGCACAACTGGTTTTTTTCCTTGGTTGCTTGGTTTGGACGTTGGTCCTCTATATTGAGTGTTGTTTTTATGCACTTTTTTCCTTTACTTGATTTACACTCAGATTGGGTGCACAGAACCTTGTGCGGTCTCCTTTCTCCTTCACATAGATTTTTAACGTGCCCATAACCTTGGCACAACTCTCCATTACTTCGTTTTACCTTAGATCCCTCAGCGTCCTGGCTATTTTTCCTCCGTAGAATTCATCTATAGAGGTGGGGACCATTACTACCTTCCCTTTAGCTAGCATTATCAAAGTTCTTAATGATCATTCTTCCAGCAGGTACTTGGGTCATATCATTGCCATTCGTCACTAGTGCTTTGTAATACAGTAGAATCCTCGCCTGTGGAAGAGTACGCTAACCCATGCAACAGTGTTCATATATTAATAATGTGGGTGTGTATGGAATTTTTTGCCCCTTGTGTGTGCTTGGGAGATTTAAAGGAGAACGCAGCAGCCCTGAGCTCTGTTAAATCCATGTGTTCACCGCTCCTAATCCTTTCCAAGCATAAACCCTCCTTACGCAGTTGCAATCTTTTCAAAGTTGAAATTTTTTCATCTGCGTCTTCTCAACACCTGACGCATCTCCTATTTCCCCATCATCGTCTTAAATATGTTGTGCTACCCCTGCCACCATCGTGTTTCCACTTTTGTAGAGAGGTTGGCGCTCCATTAATAATTGTGCTTACCCAGTTGAATCCTGCGGATGCCATGCATAAGCACAGAGAGAGATAACGGACAAGAATTAATCTCATTATGCCCTTAAAACTCAGGCCCTTTGTTTTTGGTCCACCTCCACAGTCCACTCGTTGGGGGTCACCCAGGTATCCTCTACTAGTTTATCTAACCTACCTTGGCGCTTAGATTCTAACATTTTCCTTGTTTGTATTCAGAGCTTAATGCTCACTCTCAGATTCTGACATTTCCTTGTTGTATTCAGATCTTAATGCTCGTGTTCAGATTCTAACATTTTCCTTGTTTGTATTCATAGTTTAATGCTCATGCTCAGAGTCTGACATTTTCCTTGTTGTATTTAGAGCTTAATGCTCATGCTCAGATTCTGACTTTTTCCTCGTTTGTATTCAAAGATAGTTTTTAGATGTTAAGTTTTTCCTCGTTTGTATTCAAAGACTTTTTCTTGCGCAATGGAAGAAATGAATAGAATGATAGTTTTTAGATGTTAAGTTTTTGTTTAATTAGTTATTTGAATGATGGTTTTTAAACTCAGTTGTCTCTTGCGCGTTGAAAATTTAAGGTATTTAATAAAGTATTTAATAAGATTTAGACCTCTTTTCTTGCGCGCATTGAAGGGGTCAATATAATGATTATCCGACGGTTATTTACTTCTTGCACCATGAAAAATGTATTGTAACGCATGATTGTGGATATTTTATTTCTCACTTACCATGGAAGTTTATGTTACATATGTCATTTTATTAGATGCTTTTGCACCTTGATGATTGTTGATGATTTTAATTAGCATAGTTGTTTATATTCCTTATCTGAGTAATGTTTGTAATTTCTTCAAGCTTCTTGATGTGATAATATGCTAGGTTTTTCATGTATATGTTACTTGTGTCATCCTTCATTATGATGTCATCAGGTTGAGTTGTTGTGATTTTATTATTGTCATTACCTTCCTAATGAAACTTTTTTTTTACCTAATGTTATCGCTTGTTGTCATAACGGCGGGGCCATTACAAATACATCTCATGTATGCTACAACCATTAGTATGCACTAGTCATATTTGAAGAGTCAAATTTTGGATACTACTATTACATATCAGTATTACCTACATGTAAAGGAAAGTTTGCACCAATAAAACATATAGAATGAAATTAAAGAGTATGAGATTAAGGAAGATGGATTAATTATGCATACGAATAGAATTTATTTTCCTAGTTCTAGAGAACTTAGGAATTTGGTACTAAAAGAAATGCATAATGTTCAATATGTCATACATATAGGCTACCAGAAAACAATTGCAATAGTAAGAATCCAATTATTTTGTCTTAGGATGAAGAAGGATGTTGTTGAATATATTGCCAGATATATGGAATGTTGGAGTGTGAAAGATGAGCTTAGACACACAATGTGTTTGTTATAACCATTACCAATTCTAGAGAATAAATGGGAAATGGTAACCATTGATTTTATTTCTAAGTTTCCCAGAACAACAGGGTAACATGATTCAATAATGGTAGTGGTTGTTAAAATGACAAAGGTTGCTCATTGTGCCCATAAATATGAATCATAAAGAAACTAATACTGCATAAATTTACATGAGGGAAATTGATAGGTTGCATGGAATACTTAAGGCAATTTTTTCAGACAGAGACAAAAATTTTACTTCAAATTTTTGGAGGGGATTATTTAATGGATTTTGTACAAATATGAATTTTAGTACATCATATCATCCACAGTCAGACAAGAATACAGAGAGAGTCAACCAAATTATTGAAGAAATGTTGAGAATGTATGTGATGGATAAGCCATATAAGTGGGAAAATTACTTGCATTTGGTTGAGTTTGTCTATAATAATCGGTATAAAGATTCATTGAAGATTAGTTCGTTTGAAGCTTTGTATGGAGGAAAATGCAATACTCCAGTAAGTTGGGACAACCTGGCAGACAAAGCAGTACTTGGGCCAGAATTGCTCAAGGATATGGAAGACTACATGGTTAAAATTAAACAGAATTTGAAGGACACACAAGATAGACAAAAGAGCTATGCAAATAAGAACATGCTAGATAGATAAATTAAAGTGGGACAACATATGCATTTGAAATTGAATCCCAATGAGAGCTCATTGAAGTTGGGTAGATGTACAAAGCTAGCAGTCAATTATGTGGTCCATTTGAGATATTAGACAAAATAGGGTGAGTTGCATACATGCTTACATTCTTGCATCCATGAATGTGCATAATGTATTTAATGTCTCTTTGTTGAAAAAGTGTGTACGTGATCCTAAACATGTTAATGAATGGAATTTGATTCAGGTGAAGCCATAAGGAGACTTTTAGGCCCATTCGGTGCACATATTGGAAAGAAATGTCAAAATGCATCAAAATCGAGTCATAGAAATGGTAAAAGTTTAGTGGACCTGTTACGGTCCTGAAGATGCTACTTGGGAGCATGAAGATTCCACGTGGGAAGAGTACCCACAAATTTTTGAATAACTATGAAATTTTGATTTATGTTTTGTGTATGCACTAAAGACAATGTCAAAATAAGTGGGAGGGGAATGTAATACCCTAGTCTTGAGTCCCCATATTAAATAATGTAGTTTTTTTATTTGATTAAAGGTCGAAGTTCCTGAACAATTAAAAGAGGCCAGAGTGTCTAGGAAATGTAATACGTTGAATATTGAAAATAATAAAATGCATTGTTGGATGCAAGACAAACAAGGAAAAGAGTTATAGGGGGCTATGATTCCATGAAATATGGGGGAAAAGGGGCTAAGTCTTTATATTATAATTTATTTACCAATCTTGGAATTTTAGAGAGAAAGAAGTAGCTACATGAACGTTAAGGGATAAAATATCACAAGGATCCCACTGAATATACAACAAAATCTCCCTAGGACTAGCCTGGTGATCCTAGATAGAACAATGTTTAGACTTCTATGGTTTCCTTATATCTAAATTCAAACAAATGGATTCATCTCTAACCTAAGGAGTGGTGGATATTGATTACCTTTATCTGTAGGTTTTCCTTCATATATCATGGTTGTTGCAGACCTGAAACTCCAACTCTAAGCTCCACAACCTGCTTCCTGCACACAAAAGACAAGAAATACCTCTTTACCTCTCTACTTGGGATTAGAATCCCATATCTAATTTTATTCTAATCAGATCTATAATAGAATGAATCATATATAAAAATTTGTGAATTGAACACAAATGATATGGAAGAAAACCAATTATCTATTAGATTATCCTAGAGAACTTGCATCAAACATGCCTTAGTGATCATGCCATTCTCCCTTGGCTCCTTTCTCGTTGCTTCTCCCTTCATATTATTGGTCGGGCTAGGATATCTAACTTCTAGCTGTGATGGATAGGAAATGCACCTATGAGAATGGACAATATAAAAATACTTTTGATTCCTCCCTCTTTTTCCCAAGACTGTCCTTTGTTATATAGTTCTTTGGGTGAGGCTTGGGAGATATTCTAGATCTTCTAGGTACCACTAGAGACTCGAATGTAATGAGTTCATAGGCCCAAACCACGAAGTTACAACTCATGCCTTTCTCATATCCTCATAATTCCTTAAATATTGAAGTTTCATGGGTCATCGCTTGTTGAACACTTTTGTCATGCAAGGTTCATCGCTTGTTCTCCAATATTTGTCCAACAATGATCTCCATAAAGGGATCAAATTTGAGGAAAAACATGAATTTTTGTTTTACATCCTCTTCTAGATTCCCTTCTGGCCTATAGGGTGGAAATTAAGGCTATAACAGATCCTTCCTAATGTGTGTGCTTAGGAAATGAATGGATGGTAAAAATACATTACAATAAAATAACGTTCCAGAGAGCCAAACAGGCCATCGACAAGATAAAGGGAGAACTGGGAGAAATTCCTATAGAGGCCAACGAGATAATCAAATTCTTAAATTAAAAATCAAAAGAAAATATGGAAGCCTTGCAAATTGAGAAGAGGACTGGAACAATTCTTAAAGTTAAGAGAGTCTTGACCAAGAGGGGACTAATGCTACAACTCGAGGAGAGAGTTCAGGCAATGGATGTCACTGTACAAGGGGTTCTCAGCAAGACTAAATCTTTGCAGAAGAAAGGTCTCCCAAGATTATTTGTGATCAATAATAGGTTGATTACTCTCTCAAATTACAAATAGAAGATTTTCATAGTGGCAAAGGATGGGTCCAAGTTCACAGGCATAAAAAGCAGCATAACAGGAAAAGCATTCTTGGAAACTCTGAGATTAGACCTGAGTATTCAACAAGAGATAAAGTATATTTTCATCACCAAACTCACCTTCACTATGTACATAGAGATGGATGAGGTGTATCGAAGGCTTCACAAAGTCAACATCCCAAGTTAGCAGAGATGGGATGACCTATGTGACATGATCAAATAGAAGATGATTTGGATGTACAAATCATCACACAAAGAAGTCAAAGTCAAGTTGATGACTCACCAACAACATTTCTGAAATCAACTCAAAGAAATATGACAGATCATTAGCAGTTCCTACAATTCTTCATTTTGTTATCTAGTTAGTTAGATTCAGATTCTACCACGTCCTAATCATTAATGATAGGATCAATTGTAATTTTTCTTATAAATACTTGAAACTTTGAAGTATTGAGGGTTGATCTTTATGCCCAAGCAAGATGTAAACTGTAATCTTTTTGAAGAGATCTACCAGTAACAAAAGGGACAATTCACGGGATTCCTGCGTGTTTTATGTTGGTGATGTTTACTCCTCTTCATTGAATTTTTTATCTTACTTTGTTATGATCTTGTTTTCTATATCTGATCATTTAAAAGAAGTTAAAGTTTCATAATTTATCTTCGTATACTCTGTTTCTAGCTTTTAAAGATCTAAATATTTATCTTCTGATGTTGTGATAAATAAATTCTTCAATGCTTCTTTGTTGTAGTTGATCACCTCATCTATTTCTGCTATCCATCACTTCAAATTTTCAAGGATCCAACATTGGCATTATCCTGCCCTGTGAAGAGACTTTATAAAAAAAAATCTCAAATCTCAAACATTAACAAAGACCCCATAGCCCAATGGATGTGTAAACAATATTTCATCCATTTTATAAAAAAAAATAACACAATCCCATTTATTTAACTAGCCTAATATCTGGAACCTGAAACATATCTAAATCTTATAGAGAGATCCCCCTTTGAAACTGGCAGGGATAGATCCCAGTTTCGAAGTGGTTGGATAAAGTTACCTCTGATAAATTTCTTCTACCTCCTGACAACCTATGGGAATTTACAGAGCATTAACTGGACAAGTTTGGGGGTTATTCCTCATGATTGTTCATCATTGTTCACTAGTCCACCTGTTCACTCTTCATTCATTTGTTTCTCATTCATTATTCCTCATTCATTTTTGTTCTTGTTTGCGACATGGGGACAAACTGTCGAAGGAAAGAACCCATTATTTTTTGGTTTTAGTAATCAATATTGTATGTCAGCCATGAATCAATGCTTGTATGCATGTAATGCATTGGCATGTTCTAAACCTTGTTCACAACTGTGAATATTGAGAGTCCCAACATGGATATTCTTAACCAGATGCACTGGAGCCCTGGAAAGAAGTGGATATCCTAAGGGACTACATGGAAGAGAACGGGGTTCATTGTATTTGGGTGGCATATTCTGGAGAGAAGAGAGATAGTGTACTTTGGATTTTTGTGTGTTGAGAAACTTAAGAAACCTTGAGTGTTGATTGGTTTGGGAAGTTGATTGTCACTCTGGAACTCGTCCTTATGGAGTCATATCATTAGATCGGGGTGACCTGTTATTGAGACTTGGAACAATAATGTCTAAGGTTGGGTGGAATGTCCTTGGTCTGTAGCCATTTGGTGATTGGTTTTGTTTAATATAATTTCTCTTTGTCATGGTTTCCTTTGTTTGAATATTTATTTCCATTGTATATTAATTATTAACTCTGAAATGTGTATTTTACTATTCCTTCTTGATGTTTATTGTTGTGCATGTCATGGTTAAGTTTTATTTTTAATTCTAGTAGGAATATTGATTATTGCATTTATTTCATGCTTCTTTATTAGTTAAATGCTATGAGAATTCAAACTCAGTTCTTGAGGTGATATTTGCAATAGCTCGACCAAAATTTTTGGTGGTTGGGTACGTTATAGATTGGTATCAGAGTTGTAGGTTACAACATTGGGCCTTAAGGGCTTGCTATAGGATCGATACTTTATTTGGAAATTGATTACTTGACTACGATACAGTACAAGTTCTTGCATGAGGATTTTGTTGGATATAGCTTGTAAATGGATAAAGATAGAGGAAGTAGAGAATACCCCTATGTGTTGAGGAGTCTTTGAGTGAAATGACAATGCTGCATTGGTGAATTTATGAAAGAGCTCTATTTGTTTACCCTGAATTAAGAACGGAGATTTCTATGCATGAAATATATTTGGGGTTTCACAAGATTAAGGGGACTGGACCGACGGAAAGCTTGATGAATCTCACTATAGATCTTAGAAGTGTTAAGATTGAAACGAAGGTCCCGACTTCTCATATCAACGTGAATGGTGATATTCGATATATATATACATGTCTAATGTGTATATTATGAGAGAAAAAAAATCAAGTAAATGCTCAAATGATGCAAAACCTAAATCAATTGCATAGGTAGGAAAGGAATGGATGAGACTCAAGACAAGAGGAAGAAGGAAGGAATCATGAAAGAAGAGATAACTACAAAAGAGTTGATCATTCAAGAAGTGATAACAGAATTCATAGACATCACTACTTATTCATCAAAGAAATTTTATGCATATGAAGACTCCATGAGAAGTCCATAAGTGTCTCATGTTAGGCACCAAAGAATAAGGCATGAATTGGACAGTTTGCAAGTAGAGTTGAGGAAAATTAAGCCACCATCCTTTGATGGTGAAATATAAAGGGAGGATTATGCTAAAGTGTGGTTTCTAGGAATCAGGAAGTATTTTCAATTGCAAAACTACTCATCTAACCTAGAAGCCTGAATTTCCTCATACCATTTGCATGGAAAAGCTATTATGTGGTGGGATCAACTGAAGGAAGTTGAACACATTGATGAGAGAAGGATCACTTAGAATAAGTTCAAGAGATATTTTCAGAGAACTTCTATGACAATAAAATGAAAGAGTTCTTTGAACTCAAGTTGGGAAGCATGAGCATGGTAGAATATGAAAAGATGTTATTGGGATTTCTAAAGTATATATATTTTATAAAGGATGATAAGGTTAAGATACAAATTTTATTGCATGGACTGACATCATTTTATAAAGAGAAGATTCAATATGATGATCCTGTTGGAGAAATTTATATTTTTGGCACACTAGTTCAGTGGGAGTAACACTAGTTCAGTGGGAGTTAACTGACTAGTTCTATTTTATACCATCAACATTATGCATGCATTCCTAATTATATGATGTCATTGCCTATATGAGTGAAGATCACTCACTCATTGATTAGATCATAATATACATTGATTCTCATTCTTCATATTGTATATCTCTTCATTTTCTTGATAAGATTTGTTTGTGTATGATTTAGCTAGGTCTCTTGTGCAGGTTTCCATGAAACACTAACATGGTATTAGAGCTGCGATGCTTGGAGAAAACCAGACAAGCTAGAGAAGGGAAAAAGAGGATTTGAGTAAACCTAGTTTTCACAATCGTCACAACCTATCCCTATCGAAAGATGCGATGATTGGAATTGTCACATCCTATCCCTATTGAAGGGTGTGATAGTTGCACTCAGAATTAAGAAACTTTATTTTTCTAGGCATTGTCAAAGCCTATACACAGCCAAGGTGCGACATTGTCTCACTATGTTCTTCATCTGGGGTGCGGCGATTTAGTTTTTCACAATTTTTTCACTATGTCCTTCACTGGGGTGTGATGATTCAACATCGTCGCACTTGGAACTTCTCCAAGATGCGACGATTCAACAACTCTCCAGAAAATTGGGTTTCTACAATGAAATACCCATATCTCAAAATTTGTGATCTGGGTTAGGCTGAAATTTTTACCAAAGATTTATAACATACGGATGCTAATGCTAACCAAAAATATCCAAAACCCACATCATAGATTAGGATATATATATTTTTTATCATATCTATAGTTTCCATAGAACCATCTATCATATCTCGGAATCCACGATCTGGGTTTTCAGGATCTTTTCAGAATCAATAGCAGGATGGAGGTGATGAAACTTATTCAATCAAGTTTTTTGATAATAATCACACCATACAACTATTTTGAATGGAATATGAAGGCTTAATTCCAACTCAAAAGAAAAGGAATGTATAATTTGATGATGGCGACATAAACAAAACCTACATCAACGCTTAAGAAGACCAAATGGGAAAACCGTAAGAATGAGGCCACAAGATTACTTCTTGAGTTAATCTCCACTGATCTATGGTTTCATGTAGCCACATGAAAGACTCCAAACCAAATCTAGACCACCTTGGAAGGACTCTTTGGAAAGCAGGATGAGATGCAAGGTCATATGCTTGAGGTAGAGTTGAATACCTTAGACCCTAAATTTTTTGATAATATACAAGATTTCTTTACTAAATTTAAATATTTGATTTTGGGCTTCGGTGAATGTGATATTGAAAAGTATACACAAGAGAAACAACTTATTATAACAATCTTGGTGAAGCTACGACCAGAATATGGTGTATATGTCTCCAATTTCCATTCCGGAAGATGTCTTTTTGGAACAAATTGGAAAATTCCTACGATGGCTCAATTCATTGAGTCTCTCACACAAGAGAAGAAAAAAACCATACAGATGGGCCTCATCAAGGATCCCAAAGCACATTCCCTCACCATGCAGGATGGAAAAGGATCATCCAAAAAGAATGGGGAGGAGAAACAGAACGAGAAGGAGGGATATTCCAAACCCTTTAACGATTCTTCAGGTTCCAAAGACTCTTCAGATTCGAAGAAGAAGAAGAAGGGAAAGCAGTGCATTTACTGCAATAAACCGAATCATCAAGAAATAAATCTATCTTATGAAGAAATAAATCGATCTAATTCATGGATTATAGATTCTGATGCATCGCATCATATGGCAACAAAAGAGGAATTTTTATCTTATTTGAGTCCATTCTCAAGACCTACTATTCTCATGGGGGATGATACTCCAGTAGAAGTAGTAGAAGAAGGGAGAGTGGAACTCCATAATGGTAGTTTTTAGAATGTTTTACATGTTCCAAATATTTCTATGAATCTTCTCTCAGTTTATTAGATCACTCAGAAAGGTAAAAAGGTTGAATTTACACAAGATTATGTTTAAGTATTTGATATGCATGATAATTCCATCAGTGCAATTGGTGAGGTGGATCACAAGTCAAGGTTGTAGAAATTCACTAATTTTTCTGACGATGAATCCTCTATTCTACTTACACATAAGGAGATCACTTTGCATGAACCTCTAGTGAAACATGCATATACTCTTGTGCTTCCATCAATTTCAGACATCATAGATGATTCCATACACTCAGATTCTGTACATGGAAATAAGCAGGCAGTACAACCATATAAGAATCCAGTTCTGAAGCTTCAACAGATGCCCAAGAAGGCACAGTTCACACTTCATGCAACAAGTATCCATGCAGGGAATCCATTGGATTTGAGAAGGAATCGATCTCAGCATGAGGAGCCTTCTCATGTACTTTCATCATCAAAACTTGCGATGCCCATGCATTGCTATATGGTTCAATATAATAATCTACAAACCTACAATAAGGTTGTGGGAAATCCATTATGGCAAGAATCCACGCAGGAGGAGCATTAATCTCTCCTAGAGAATCAGACTTGGCATCTGGTTCCACTTCCACTAGAAAGGAATATTTTCAAGTGCAGATGGGTCCACAGGATCAAGAGGTACAAGGCTACATAGGTTTCCAAAGGACTTCATCAGATCCATAAATATTTCTACATCTTCATGAATACTTTCAGTGAGCAGAAGTTTCAAACTTTGCAAGATTGTCTTGTAGTGAATAACACAGTTGCCTAGAAGCTTCCATTTTCTTCTTTTGATACATTATCTTTTGAGGGGGGGCTTTTTTCCCATGTGGTTTTCCCTCTTTCCTCACTTTTATTCAGTTTCCATTAGTTTCATTATACATGAGTACCTAATATGGCCTAGTATCTAGGACTCATTTTTTTACTCCATAGTGATGTTCATGGGGGGTGTTGGAGAAATTTCTATTTTCGGCACACTAGTTCAGTGGGAGTAACACTAGTTCAATGGGAGTTAAATAACTAGTTCTATTTTAGACTTTCTAATTTTATACCATCACTATTATGCATGCATTCCTAATTATAGGATTTCATTGCCTATATGAGTGAAGATCACTCACTCATTGATTAAGTCATAATATACATGGATTATCATTCTTCATATTGTATCTCTCTTCATTTTCTTGATAAGATTTGTTTGTGTATGCTTTAGATAGGTCTCCTGTGTAGGTTTCCATGAAACACTGACAAATCCTATAACTTTGACAGAGAACACTAGGAAGGATAGGTACCTATATAGACAAGGAAAGGGAAGAGAATCCTTAAATAAATCTTGGAAGGATAAGAAGAAAGAGAAATATGACCAAAGAAGGAAGGGATTCAAATATCCTTTCAACAGAACGGTCCTAAAAAAAATAAGCAAGATCAGTATTGTAAGAATGAGTCCAAGAGAGAAGAATCCTTAGGAAAAAAATGAATACTGGACCAATCAAATGTTGGGGATGCAAATAAAATCACAAAACAAAATTAAGAGGATGCACAACATCTAAGATGCTACAATAGTAGAAGACATGGGTAGAAATATTCCAAGAATATATGCAGCCTTAGAAGATCGACAAGCATAATACCAATCCAATATGGTAGAAGTGGAAGCTAAGATCATATATCATTGTGTTGCTATTTTAATTGATTCATGATAAAGACATTGTTACATTGATACTAAAGTAGTGGATGGATTACATTTGGAGAAAAGTTATCTTGAAAAAACAAATTTGGTTTCGCTAGCCACTGGAACCAAAAGAAGGATCAATGATATTGTTAAAGGTTGTCCAATAAATCTGAATTGAATGAGTACGAATGTTGATATTAATATCATCCCATTAGGACCTTATGATATATTATTTGGAATATATTGGTTGGACCAATATCATGTTGTTCTAGATTGTCATAACATGTCTTGATGAAGAAGGAAAACAAAAAACTATGAAAGGAATTCAAAGACCCATTTATATAAGAGAAATTGCAGCCTTACAGCTGAAGAGATGTTTTAGAAAAGGTTGTCAATTGTATGAAACTCATGTGGAGGATACAAGAATGACAAAATTACCAAGCCTTGAATATTTTTTAGCATTGCAATAGTTTGAAGATTTATTCCAAGAAATACCAGGATTACAACCAAAGAGGGATATAGATTTATCTATTGGTTTAGTATCAGGAGTTTCCCTGGTATAAAAAAATCCTTAGATAATGAGTACATGAGAACTAAAATAATTACAAATGTAGTTGAAGAAAGGGTACATACTGTTGAGTGTTTCACCTTGGGGAGCACCATAACTCTTTGTTAAAAATAAGGATGGAACATTGAGACTGTGTATTGAATTTAGATAGTTTAATAAAGCCATTGTGAAGAACAAATGCCCTCTACCCAGAATTTATGACCTCTTTAATCAACAAAGAGGGGAAAATATATTTTCAAATATATACTTGAGATCATGATACTATCAGGTAGGAATTAGAGAATAAGACATTAATAATATAGTCTTTAGAACCAAGTATTGACATTATAAATTTTTAGTGGTGCCATTTGGACTGACCAATGCAACAATTGTCTTTATGTTCTTAATCAATGGCATATTCAGAAATTATCTGGATAAGTTTGTAATTTTGTTCTTGGATGACATACTCATTTATTCTAAGTCAGAGGAAGAGGATGAACATCACTTGAGGTTGGTGTTGAAAGTACTAAGGAAACATTAATTTTATTCCAAGTTAATCAAGTTTTCTTTTTACCAAGAACAACTCTATTATTTTAGACAAATTATTTTAGAAGAAGGTATAGAAGTAGATCCTGGAAATATTGAAGCCATCATAGGATGGACAACACCAAGAAATGTTTCAGAACTCATATCTTTTATGGGATTAACCAGATACTACATGAGGTTTATAAAAGATTTCTCCAATATTGTTCATCCCATCACTTATTTTCAAAAGAAGGAAATTAAGTTTGAATGGACAACAAAGTGTGAAGAGAAATTTAATTTGTTAAAGGAATTTAAGTGTGCACCTATTTTAAATATTGTTGACACAAATGATAATTTTGTGGTATGTACAAATGCATGCAAGGAATGAATTGGTGGATTCTTCAGTCAAAATGGAAATGTCATTAGTTATGAGTCCAAAAACCTTAAAGAACATGAGAGTGATTATGACACACATGATTTGGAGCATGCTTCCATAGTTCACACATTGAATATGTGGAGGCATTATCTCATAGGAAAGAGATTCGAACTAAGGACATACCATAGTGGTCTGAAATATATTTTTGAATAGCCAACTTTGAATTTCAAGAAGACAAGATGGATGGAATTTTTAAGTGAGTATAACTTTGACATCAAGCATATCAAAGGAAAATAAAATAAAGTTGTTGATGCACTTAGCAGAAGGATACTATAACATCCTACTCTTACACACACCTGATTGGACTTATTCTTTGAGGACACTTGTGTGTGATTGATCCAGTTTATTATATGATTGATTGTTTCACTTATGGATTTTGATGATGTTGTGATGTGATGATATGTATTTAAACAAATGGGTTTAAAAATGGTGAGTCAATGAACCTAGGTACCTAGAAAACAATATCTCATTTTGACCCGATCATCCTTAAAATAAATGTTGCATGAGTAAATCTTAAAAAATATAAAATTTCCCTTAAAAACAAATATTTTTTTTTATGAGCCTAGTTGAACATAAATCCTAGGTCTAAGTAGGTCATGAGAACTAAAATTTAATTAAGCAAGTAATAAAGGGGGGGATGAAGAAAATGGGGGTGAAAATTAAATTTAAAAATTAATGGAGGATTAAATTATTTAAAAGATTAATTGTTGGTTAAGTACAAAACTTTTTAATTTATAACTTAGACCAAAAAGGGGAAACTTAAATACAAAAGGAATGTGGAACATAGAAGGGAATCTAGTATAGAGAACCTTCTAATTTCGAACTCAACTAAGATTTAATAAAGACGTCATTCATTAAGAGAAAGTAAGGGAATAAAGGGACATCGAGGAGAGTTTTTAGGAACACTTTTAGGTGGGTGAGGGAAATAGGAAAAATAAATTAAATAAATAAATAAATTTCTGGTGCAACTAAGGGATCGAGTGACAAGTGTATGGGGGAGAATTTTCCTAATAAAGTTTTAATAAAAGGAAATTAATGTGCATTTGGGAAACTAGTTAGTAAGAGAACTCTATAAAAGAAATGGCGGGGAAGGAGAATGGATCACGTTTGGTATGCGTAAGTTTATGCTGTCGGATTTTACTCTTGACTGATTTTTCTTGTGGGAGTTGGGATACCCAACTCGAATAGAAAGTACTATCTCGACCTTGCGAGGTGAGATGGGAGCTATCTTTCTATGGTTTGTGTGTGTGGCCCCTTTGCGGCTCGGGGGGCTCAGGGGAAAGAAGAGTACCCCTAGCGTTGGTTGGGAGGTATCGGTGAGTTCTCAACAGTAAACAAGTAGGAGTTGATCGTAGACTCTGCGCCTACGATCACGGTATTTTTTGAGAGTTGTAGTTGCAAATTTTGTTTTTATGTATTTCGTTTAGAATTTGTTGTATCGGTATTGTATCTCTGGCTTCATTTGGCAAGATTCTGGATGATGAATTGGTGTAATAATGGTAAAAAGGGATATTATGTGTGATTAGTTTATGTAGTGCACTTCCTTCTTGCTGAAAATAGTTATCATCCATGTTTAGAGTTTTAGCGCACTTGCTTCTTATTGAAATGGAGTAAGAATAATACGCTTCCTTTTAAAGTGTGTGATTTTTTTAAAATTTGAAGTAAATGTGAGTGAACTTGAAGATCTGCCCATATTCACTTCTATAAATTTATCATTCCATCATTTAACTCTTTAGCATCCTCTATATTAACTGGAATATCCTTCCTGTTGGAGAACCTACCTATTCATTTGGTTATTCTACCTTAAGAACAACTGGTTTTTTTCCTTGGTTGCCTGGTTTGGACGTCGGTCCTCTTTCTTGAGTGTCGTTTTTATGCACTTTTTACCTTTACTTGATTTACACTCAGATTGGGTGCACAGAACCTTGCGCGCTCTCCTTTCTCCTTTACATAGATTTTTAACGTGCCCATAACCTTGGCACAACTCTCCATTACTTCATTTTACCTTAGATCCCTTAGCGTCCTGGTTATTTGTCCTCCGTAGAATTCATCTATAGAGGTGGGGACCATTACTACCTTCCCTTTAGCTAGGATTATCGAAGTTCTTAACGATCATTCTTCCAGCAGGTACTTGGTTCATATCATTGCCATTTGTCACTAGTGCTTTGTAATACAGTAGAATCCTCGCCTGTGGAAGAGTACGCTAACCCATGCAGCAGTGTTCATATATTAAGAATGTGGGTGTGTATGGAATTGTTTGCCCCTTGTGTGTGCTTGGGAGATTTAAAGGAGAACGTAGTAGCCCTGAGCTCTGTTAAATCCATGTGTTCAACGCTCCTAATCCTTTCCAAGCATAAACCCTCCTTACGCAGTTGCAATCTTTTTAAAGTTGAAATTTTTTCATCTGCGTCTTCTCAACGCCTGACGCATCTCCTATTTCCCCATCATCGTCTTAAATATGTTGTGCTACCCCTGCCACCATCGTGTTTCCATTTTTGTAAAGAGGTTGGCGCTCCATTAAAAATTTTGCTTACCCAGTTGAATCCTACGGACGCCATGCATAAGCACAGAGAGATAACGGACAAGAAGTACTCTCATTATGTCCTTAAAACTCAAGCCCTTTGTTTTTGGTCCACCTCAACAGTCCACTCGTTGGGGGTCGCCTAGGTATCCTCTACTAGTTTATCTAACCAACCTTGGCGCTCAGATTCTAACATTTTCCTTGTTTGTATTCAGAGCTTAATGCTCACTCTCAGATTCTGACATTTTCTTTTTGTATTCAGATCTTAATGCTCGCGTTCGGATTCTGACATTTTCCTTGTTTGTATTCATAGTTTAATGCTCAAGCTCATATTATGACATTTTCCTTCTTGTATTTAGAGCTTAATGCTAATGATCAGATTCTGACTTTGCTTAATGCTAATGCTCAGATTCTGACTTTTTCCTCGTTTGTATTCTGAGATTAATTTTCATGCTCACATTCTAACATTTTCCTTGTTGTATTCATATCTTAATGCTCATGCTCAGATTTCGTGTTTTTCCTTGCTTTCTACTCAGATCCTTCATGCTCACCCTCAGCCTTTAATGACAGATTCATTGCTTTTATTAATGCAAGACTTAGATATTGTAGAGAGGGTTTTAAGTAAGTATGTTTAAGTAATTAAGTTATCTCAATTTGGATTTACTATTAAGTTAAGACTTGGATATTTTAGAGAGCGTGCTTAAGTAAGTGTGTTAAGTAAATGAGTTTATATTAAATTGAAATAATGTTGAATTGACATGATAGTTGATTGTTATTTCCTAACTTGTTGGATACTATTATATGTGGCATTCCAAGTTTTTTATATTTTATCATACATGTTTGAAAATGAGTTTAAAAGTGAGTTGTGTGATTAGGAGGAAAAGGTTCTGCCAATTTTATCCTTACTCTACTTTATGTACATAATGTAATAATGAATCAAAATATTATAATATTAATGTAATCTATGTATGTTGATTATTAATGATATTTTTTTATTTAGAAGATATTTTTATTCTTCATAAATTTTATAAGGGGTTGTGTATTTTAAAAATAGAAGGTAGGGAAAGATTATTCTTTGAGTAAAGAATGGGAATCTTCATATTTTGATTAGTCTAGTTTTATTAGTCCCTGCCATGGGACTATAGCAATGAGTTTTCTTTTGACGTGACATTGATGTGACATTAATTTACCTTTTACCATAAATTTGTGTATGCAATGTAATGTTTAACATAGGAAAACAAATATATGTTTTTGGATATGATAAAAATATTTGTGTTTCTCATTTCTAATTGGTTGATAGAATTGAAGTGTTATTGCTCCCTTTACATCTTTCAATATGTAGAATTAATTACATAATCAATGAATTTCACCAATCACCACATCTAAATATAAAAAGTTGTACTATGTATTTATTATTATGCATTATTATATTTATATTATATTTATGAATATTATAGCTCCATTCAGCTTACGGTTCATTATAAATTTTGAATAACAAACAAACCTCAATTATTATATTTTGACAAAAAAATATTCATTACTTGTGTATTTAGTTATATTAAGTTTCATTGTTCAACATGTATTTCCCAACTAACTGGGTAGGGACTACGTTGCCATGCAACCCTTGTTTTATTATAAATTATAAATTAGATAGAAAATATTACAATCTAAGGTTTATGGTTTCTTTTTGTTTTAATATTGAACTGGAGAAGTTAAGAAAAGTGTAGTTGATTTTATTTGATTTAAATGTTACTTTGAAGATTTTTATATATTTTAATATTAGATTTTTGGTTGGTTATTATGTGCTTTGATATAGTCTTTATGATGGTAAAATTGTTAATGAAATACATCTAGACCGTTGCACAATTAAAAAAAAACACATAAAGAAATGCCACATAAGAAAACAATAAATCTATCTAGACCATTGCACAATTAAAAAGTATTGAATGTAGTTACCCTAAGTCTTGTTTAGTTGATTGATTAGAGTGCTTGCACTTATAGATATCACATAAAGTATGACAGTTGAAGATTTGGACTTCTTGCGCAATGGAAGCAATGAATAGAATGATAGTTTTTAGATGTTAAGTTTTTGTTTAATTAGTTATTTGAATGATGATTTTTAAACTCAGTTGTCTCTTGCGCGTTGAAAATTTAAGGTATTTAATAAAGTATTTAATAAGATTTAGACTTCTTTTCTTGCACGCATTGAAGGGGTCAATATAATGATTATCCGACGGTTATTTACTTCTTGCACCATGAAAAATGTATCGTAACGCATGATTGTGGATATTTTATTTCTCACTCACCATGGAAGTTTATGTTACATATGTCAGTTTATTAGATGCTTTTGCGCCTTGATGATTGTTGATGATGTTAATTAGCACAGTTGTTTATATTCTTTATCTGAGTAATGTTTGTAATTTCTTCAAGCTTCTTGATGTGATAATATGCTAGGATTTTCATGTATATGTTACTAGTGTCATCCTTCATTATGATGTCGTCAGGTTGAGTTGTTGTGATTGTATTATTGTCATTACCTTCCTAATGAAACTTTTTTTTTACCTAATGTTGTCGCTTGTTGTCATAACGACGGGGCCATTACAGATACATCTCATGTATGCTACAACCATTAATATGCACTAGTCATATTTGAAGAGCGGAATTTTGGATACTACTATTACATAGAAGTATTACCTACATGTAAAGGAAAGTTTGCACCAGTAAAATATATAGAACGAAATTAAAGAGTATGAGATTAAGGAAGATGGATTAATTATGCATAAGAATAGAATTTATTTTCCTAGTTCTAGAGAACTTTAGAATTTGGTACTAAAAGAAATGCATAATGTTCAATATGTCAGACATATAGTCTACCAGAAAACAATTGCAATAGTAAGAATCCAATTATTTTGGCTTAGGATGAAGAAGGATGTTGTTGAATATATTGCCAGATATATGGAATGTTAGAGTGTGAAAAATGAGCTTAGACACACAACGCATTTGTTATAACCATTACCAATTCTAAAGAATAAATGGGAAATGGTAACCATTGATTTTATTTCTAAGTTTCCCAGAACAACAGGGTAACATGATTCAATAATGGTAGTGGTTGTTAAAATGACAAAGGTTGCTCATTGTGCCCATAAATATGAATCATAAAGAAACTAATACTGCATAAATTTACATGAGGGAAATTGATAGGTTGCATGGAATACTTAAGGCAATTTTTTCAGACAGAGACACAAATTTTACTTCAAATTTTTGGAGGGGATTATTTAATGGATTTTGTACAAATATGAATTTTAGTACATCATATCATCCAAAGTCAGAAAGGAATACAGAGAGAGTCAACCAAGTGATTGAAGAAATGTTGAGAATGTATGTGATGGATAAGCCATATAAGTGTGAATATTACTTGCATTTGGTTGAGTTTGTCTATAATAATGGGTATCAAGATTCATTGAAGATCAGTCCATTTGAAGCTTTGTATGGAAGAAAATGTAATACTCCAGTAAGTTGGGACAACCTGGCAGACAAAGAAGTACTTGGGCCAAAATTGCTCAAGGATATGGAAGACTACATGGTTAAAATTAAACAGAATTTGAAGGACACACAAGATAGACAAAAGAGCTATGCAAATAAGAATGTAATAGATAGATAATTTAAAGTGGGAGAGCATATGCATTTAAAATTGAATCCCAACGAGAGCTCATTGAAGTTGGGTAGATGTACAAAGCTAGCAGTCAATTGTGTGGTCCATTTGAGATATTAGACAAAATGGGGTGAGTTGCATACATGCTTACATTCCTGCATCCATGCATGTGAATAATGTATTTAATGTCTCTTTGTTGAAAAAGTGTGTACGTGATCCTAACCATGTTAATGACTAGAATTTGATTCAGGTGAAGCCATAAGGAGACTTTTAGGTCCATTCGGTGCACATATTGGAAAGAAACGTCAAAATGCGTCAAAATCGAGTCATAGAAATGGTAAAAGTTTAGTGGACCTGCTACGGTCATGAAGATGCTACTTGGGAGCATGAAGATTCCATGCGAGCAGAGTACCCACAATTTTTTGAATAACTATAAAATTTTGATTTATGTTTTGTATATGCACTAAAGATAATGTCAAAATAAGTGGGAGGGGAATGTAATACCCTGGTTTTGAGTCCCCATATTAAATAATGTTGTTTTTTTATTTGATTAAAGGTCAAAGTTCCTGAACAATTAAAAGAGGCCAGAGTGCCTAGGAAATGTAATACGTTGAATATTGAAAATAATAAAATGCATTGTTGGATGCATGACAAACAAGGAAAAGAGTTATAGGGGGCTATGATTCCATGAAATATGGGGGAAAAGGGGCTAAGTCTTTATATTATAATTTATTTACCAATCTTGGAATTTTAGAGAGAAAGAAGTAGCTACATGAGCATTATGGGATAAAATATCACAAGGATCCCACTGAATATAGAACAAAATCTTTCTAGGACCAGCCTCGTGATCCTAGATAGAACAATGTTTAGACTTCTATGGTTTCCTTATATCTAAATTCAAACAAATGGATTCATCTCTACCTAAGGAGTGGTGGATATTTATTACCTTTATCTGTAGGTTTTCCTTCATATATCATGGTTGTTGCAGACCTGGAACTCCAACTCTAATCTCCACAACCTACTTCCTGTACACAAAAGACAAGAAATACCTCTCTACCTCTCTACTTGGGATTAGAATCCTATATCTAATTTTATTCTAATCAGATCTATAATAAAATGAATCATATATAAAAATTTGTGAATTGAACACAAATGATATGGAGGAAAACCAATGATCTATTAGATTATCCTAGAGAACTTACATCAAACATGCCTTAGTGATCTTGCCATTCTCCCTTGACTCCTTTCTCCTTGCTTCTCCTTCATATTATTGGTCGGGCTAGGATATCTAACTTCTAGCTATGATGGATAGGAAATGTGCCTATGAGAATGGACAATATAAAAATACTTTTGATTCCTCCCTCTTTTTCCCAAGACTGTCCTTTGTTATATAGTTCTTTGGGTGAGGCTTGGGAGATATTCTAGATCTTCTAGATACCACTAGAGACTCAAATGTAACGAGTTCATAGGCCCAAACAATGAAGTTACAACTCATGCCTTTCTCATATCCTCATAATTCCTTAAATCTTGAATTTTCATGGGTCATCGCTTGTTGAACACTTTTGTCATGCAAGGTTCATCGCTTGTTCTCCAATATGTGTCCAACAATGATCTCCAAAAAGGGATCAAATTTGAGGAAAAACATGAATTTTTGTTTTACATCCTCTTCTAGATTCCCTTCTAGCCTATAGGGTGGAAATTAAGGCTATAACAGATCCCCCCTAATGTGTGCACTCAGGAAAGGAATGGATGGTAAAAATACATTACAATAAAATAGCGTTCATATAAGGTAGTGTGAGGAGAGATAAAACGAGGTTTGGAAGCCAAAGAATTCTTCCAATCAAACACCAAGTATGAGATCATAAATACACCATGCCCTAGGTATAAATACTCAGACTCTGAATGAGCATGGATTCCGAACAATACACTCCATATCCATGATGTGAAATGATAGACCATGGCCACAAAATAACACAAAGTGGATCCATGTAATCAATAAGACCATAGCCACGAGAAAATACAATATGGATCTATGTCATGAACATAACTATAGACACCAACAATTACAATATGAATATATGACACAACACATAGATATCAGGAAGACATTGATCACTGAGGAGAGTTCCCTCGAAGTATTCAAAGTACTCATATACAAGTGATATACTCCATCTCAACTCGGGAGGGAATGTTGTAAAGGAATGATATGACCCCAAACCAAGGTCTTCATCCCAAACTTCGATGGTATGAATATACAACATGCGAATAGATGAGTTGATGTTGAACATTGTAGAAGCTTCCTGATTACCAGTCTTTGATGTATAATGTTAATAGACATAAGGGGACCCACCAATGATGAAGATGGAACCCATGGTACCTAGTACAATCTAGCTAGTTTGAATAGATGAACTGTTGTCGAACACTCATAGAATCAATTGATCAATATTCAATGATGTAAACCCATTATAGATCATGATGAGGCCTACCACTGAGGATTGCAAGCTCCAAGGTACTATATAGTTTCTAGATCCCTCTCCTATATAATTCATTCAAGTTGATAGGAGGATATCTTTCAAAGGAGGACCTTGATGTATCCTCCATCAATTGACATGAAGTATACATCGAGAGATGATGTGAAGAGAGAGAATCACTAAGTAAAACTGACACAACGATATCCAACTCAGAAATTCAAGAAAATAGCAGATGGTCGACTTGAACTTAAAATTCCCTTGAACAGATAACATGACACAATGGTGACTTGGAAACAAGGCATAAGAGTTGGATGAATATAGTGCAACAACACAGGATGCAATGAAGCACTTTCCATAGTGACTGGAAGAGTAACCATCCAAAGGAGTATCACTGAATCATATTACTGGGACGGATCATAGGCAAGATAAAACCCAATTGTATGATGATGACTCAAACAGATGCCATGTTCAAGGGTGACTCGGTTGATGCTACCATTTTAAGAAAAGACCAATAGTGAAAAAAACCCGTCTTTTTTTTTAATTTTTTTTTTTTTTTTGCTTCTTTCATGGTTTAATGAGTGCAAAAGAGGAATAGAAGTATGATCGGTCTCCTTCATGGTTTAACGAACATGAAATAATAATGCAAGTAAGATCAGTATGTTCATTTTTCATGTCTTTTTATGGGTCTAAAAAAGAGATAAAATTATACTCAATGGGAGATAATGAGTGGCTTAACAACATTGTCCTATGTTCTAAGCAGACATAACCAACCTAAGAAAAATGAATACAAATGGTACTAGAATGTGATATCCACTCTTATCAGTTGTTCTCTCCCTGGGTAGGTGGATGTGAAACAAAGGCCAAATAAAGCAAGAGGCATATGGTCAAATCTATTGCAATGGTCGTAAGTGAGATTAATGAAAAAAACAACACAACGGTGGAAGGCATGATGTAGGAAACAGATGCATATGCTACCATTAAGAAAAAATCCATTTCAGGAACCCCCATGGGATGTGGATAGAATATAGATGAAAAGAGAAAAATGAGGCTCAAATTCAAATCATGGAGGGGATAAATGAGGGCTCATGGGCCTACACAAAAATGCATCATGAGAACTGAATGGAAATATAGGTGCTAAATAGGGCACCCATGAAGGGTAGGCACTATCGAACCAGTTACAATTTGAAAAATGAGTGGCTAATGTCAGATCCGGTCGGGATCGAACCTAAGGCATGGTGTTGGTAGTATGGACGGTTAATAATGCAAAAATGGTAAATGTGGGGAAAAACCTATCCCTATATGCCAGTTTTGGAACACATACCTCAAGTTCAGTGGAAGTTCCCATCTTCGTAAAAAATGTCCCTGTAATCCTATCAATACATATAAACTAGATTTCAGAGGTAAAATATGCATAGTAAAATCTCAAAAAAGAAAACATTTTTGGATTTTTTGGATATGATATATGAAAAAAAAAAAAATTCACACCACACACCTATGCATAAGGCACTACACATTCTAATGATTCAGGAAAACTAGATCCCATAGCTAGGCTCTGACCAAGAATCTTTTTCATAATAAATGAACTTATGAGCCAATGTTGGCAACATATGGCACACCATGTTGGGTCCATGCCACATAGAAATGAATCTTTGTGGACAAATATACTCATCATGAGTGGTTTCATGAGCTATGGAAGCTCCTTGATGGGCTCCATCAAGATATTAAGGAAGTAAAAAACATGAATCTTCAATGGAAGGGGTATCATAGAACTCAGTGGCAAGTTTTAAAAAAGATAACAAAGGTGAAAAAGGGTCAAGAATAGGAAGTCGATTCGATTCTCAAGAAAATTCCCCTAGTCTCGGGTCACAACTCACCATGCTAAATATCATCGATTACAAATTAGGGAGGATGGATTCTCGATGATGCTCATATTCCCTAGGATTCTCTATGGAAGCCATGACTTCCAAGATGGCCTCATCTAAAGGAAACACAGTATCTAGGAAAGCATGTGAACACAGAGAGTCAACAACCTGTGTGTATGGATTAGGTTGATCACACTCCATATGAGAATGGAGGTGTTGACCACTATCCGCTAATGCTAATGGGATTTCCAGATCAATAATGTTGACTGCAGTGGGTAGTAGGGAAGCTCCATAAGATTCAACCTCTTTGGGATGAGTTACCACCCAAGGATCAATAAACCCAAGGTATCTAATGGTAAATGAAGAAATAATGTTGATAAGAGAAATGTTCGCAGTAGGAGATGGTGGGGGAAGGGGAAAAATTCCCATAAGTGAAGGATATTTGAATATTCCCACACCAATGTTCATGTAAGACTATGTGGTATCACCGAAAAAAGGGTATATTAGACCCTGCATTGGATAGAAGGTCTGGGGTACATAACAAAAAATGATCTATAGTCACTATTTTCCCTTGGTGAGGGAAGTGTAAGACCCTACATACCGACGAGACAATTGCAGTCATCTCACAGAACCAAGTACACCCTAGCAGGAAATTGTACTCAAGAGATGTGTCAATGACCTCCACGACAACAGAGACAGTCTTACCACCTAACTCGATGGGTAAGGTGGTGATTGTTTCATGAGGCTAGAACATGTGTTTATCAAATGATTTTAATGTTGTTGCATATGTATTGAGCTTAGGAGATCCAAGGGCCTTCTAACAAGAAATAGACATGATGCAAATCAAGGATCCTTCATTAATCACGGTTTAGTAGATGTTTTCCCCCAATGATCACAGTATAACCTAAAGGGTGACCTGATGGGAGAGCCTATGAGTAATATGAGTAGTATCAAAGGTTATCAAACTTGAATCCAAGGTATCAACCCCACTTATGGATGAGAACAAGGATTTCTGTTGTGTGGGATGGTTTTGGAGGACTTCAGTCATAGACATGGCACATGGTTCATGGGCCAAGTCTTCCACAATACTATAGTTGTGGGTATCATGTGTGTTGGTATTATGCATCATGCATCGAAGAGCACTCTTCAAGGGGCTAAGAGGTGCGTCAAAACATGGATTCTCAATATGAATAGGGCCAACATGCTAGGAAAAATATGTTGCTTCTGGTGTAGCATGGGAAGACTAAGAAATGTCATAGTTTTTGTCCTGAGTCTGAAAATTAATCATTTGGTCACACATAGAAATTTCATCATTAGAGGAGGACCCATCATGGTGAGGGGTGATTTCCATTCCCCCTTGTGAAGGGATAGGATTTGTGGCAACCATGTTTTGAAGTTGAGGGGGGAAAGGATGGGTTAAGACAACAGGTTGTTAGGGGGGCCATTGTTGTGCCAAAAATAATGTGGACCTCATTCTTTCGAGGAAATTGATGAGTAGGGTGGTCCTCCCCACAAATCATGTAGGGAAAATGAATATTTTTTGTCCTTAGTGCCCCCCTCCTAGGTGTTATGGGTGGGGGTAGTCCCTGTATCAGTATTGGAATTATTTTTCTTGTTTCATTTCTTTTTTCCTCCAGGTTGTTGAGGTCTATTCAATTACATGGATTTCATTCAATTAACCTTGAAGGTATAAGTAGGGACTGCAATAGTTTGAGAACTAGTTCCAAAATCTGAGGGATGTGATGAAATCGACATATGAAACATTTGTTCAGCTAACTAGTTCACAGATGCACGAGAAACAAAACCAACCACACCATCGGAATGGGGTCCTGGTGTTAGCTTCCTTGGATCAATATATGACATATGATCACTGGGAACGATGTCATAAAGTGTACCCAACTGAGATTAAATCAAGTCTAAATGTCGGGAAATAAAAATGGCTTTCTCCTCTATGGTCACCCTGTCCATAGCTATGTCTCAGGCAATGGATGGTAGGAGGAATTTTATGGACCACTCCATCATGAGTTTTTTCGGGATTTGTGTCTTAATAATCCTATGTCTTTGTCTCCACTCATGTATATGATCATAATTGTGAGTGGAATTATATTGACGCATGGAATTCAAGAGATTTGTCCTTCTCTCATTAATAACACCACTTCCAGGTGGTTGAAGATTTTAAAGGATCATCATTTTCATTCAATGTACCACTTAGTGGCATCTCCACTCAGGTATATCTGGAAAAGACGCAGCCTCACACTATCATCCATCAACGAGTTGGATTTGTTATCTTGTGTAGCTCGATAGGTGTCTCAATTATGCCTATGTGACCTAGGCTAGTTGAATGACACACAATTGACCTAGATTAGCCTTAGTTATCTTAGCCTAAATCTAACTTAGGAAAATGCAGCAAATAAATGTCTTTTGAGTGGATTAAGTGTCCCTTGTATAATGGGGTGCACCTCATGAACTCTTGAGTGTATTACGGGGCCCAACCAAGGGGGGCACACCTCCTTGGAGCCTTGGAGGATAGTATGGTACATATATCAAGGAAGAAAAGGTACTTAACAGGATGATAAAGGATGGGATTGATGGTCAGAGGACATGCATTCTCATTTGTGAGGTTGAGAAAGTGAGAAGAAGAGGGTTCTTAAGTAGGAGAATAAGAGGTAGAAACTAAGGAAGAGATATTAAGTTCAGGGCCATTTTTGGGAAGTCAACAAAGGCCATTCTTGGGATATACTGGTCATCAAAGAGGGGTCGATTCTAGGAAAAAATAAAAGGTGAGGAAGAGGTTGATCTTAGGCCAAGTTTTCTCGATCTGATAGGATCGTACACAGGCTATACCAACCAGCAAAAAGTAGTTTGTACCTGGTCCAAGTCCATACAAGTCATACAATCCATACACGGGATGTACATAGGATGTATATACAAGGACGTATTAGGCCAGAAAAGGATGGGCCATACAACCAACATTTGGTAGAATTTTTGTTGAGGAATGAGAGAAATTTGCTGGGAAAGTTTGTAAGAATTTTCTGATAAATTCTGATGTTGTACTTTTTCTCCAAAATTCCCAATAAAATCCCCTATTAGTTGGTTTTCCCCACATTAGGGTTTCAAAGGTAACTTTTGTGTTAGTACATCTATGATCTTGGTTTATTGTATGCTTCTGCAGTCAATTTTCCAAATTATAACTCACTTTTAGGTTAGTTGCATAATTTCATATTTTATATCAACAATTATAATTTATGGTTAAGATAAATTATTGGCAATAATTCCAGTGCTAAGTTATAGGAAAAATCAACATGGTATCAAATCTCAGCATCTAAGTACAAGAAGGAGCCAATTTGACTTTGTTATGCAGACCAGGGAGTGAATCAACAAAGGGGGGTATGTGTGGGAAACAAAGCAACAGACTCAAACGGCCAATGTAGGCTTCACGTTTGAGGATAGGTTGGATGGTGCCTAAAATTTGTGTCCTTCGAGGGAGTGTATTGGCTTGGTGCTGGAGGAGAATAGAATGTTGGAAATTGTTGAAGGGAAAGTGGTAGCCCCAACTGATCCAATACAACTAGCAACCACAACAAGAAACATGTGAAGGCCAGTAAGAAAATTGTGGATGGAGTCAAAGACCACATTATTCCTTATCTGTCTAAAAAGAAGACAACACAAACATGTGGAAGAACCCAGTGAATTTGTACCATTATGATAACCAAATAAGGAAGATGTTTCTCAGAGAGAAGTTGAGAAGCACAAATATGGCCAAGTGAGATTCAGTGGTCACTTACCTCACAAAGTTCACTCAGATTATAGATGAACTGGCAGTTGTGGGAGAGGCCATGGATGAGACTGTGTTGAAGTGGACAACCTTGAATAAATTCACCAAGAAGTGGGAAGTAATTTTCCATGGAATAGTGGCTCAAGAGAAAATCCCTGATTGGGAGAGATTATGGGATTACTTCACCTAGGAGGAGATCAAAGTTGATGCCACTCAGACTATCCAACGAAAGAGTTAAGATGAGGTGAATGTGTCTCTTCATGCAAAGAGGATCAGTGGAGATGGAGGTTCTAGAGACATGGGAAAAGTGAATTGATTTGCATGTCACAAGACTAGCCACTATACCAACCATTGTCCCAAGAAGGAGGAGGGGGGGGGGAATGGCAGCCTCAACATCTACTGACATAAATGAGTTTGCAAAGAAATTTGAGGATGAATTTTCTCTGGTTGCCTCTCTTTCAAGAAAAAACAGATTGGCTATGTTGGAGGACAATTTGGCATGGTTCATGGACAATGAATCATCTCACCATATAACAAGAATGAAGTTAGTGTTCCTTATTTTTTTTCACATGAGATCAGACTTCCATGTGAAGAGTGGGGTGCCAACCAAGAATGTAGTGAAGGGAGTTGGATGCATCTGATATCAACTAGATTCAGATGGTTCTATGGATGTGTATGAGTTGATGTTTTTACCAGATATGAAGGTTAATTTTCTCTCTATGTAATGTCTGGGGGATAAGGGGTATGCAGTGATGTTCTAGGATGGACAGGTGCACATATGTTTAGAGGGAGCAACCTTTGATGCAATAGTGAGGCTTGGCATCAAGAAATGTATGATGTACAGGGTGTTGGGACAACCTATAGTTGGATCCAAGGGGATATTGGATCAAAGATATGTGTCAGTGGATAATTCTAATGGATGAGTGACTTCATCCAAATCTTTCATCTAGTATGACCTGACATTGATGGATGAATAGAGCAAGAGATCATATTAGAGTGAAGTGGAGGTAGCAGGAATTTCTTCTAGTTTAGAGGGAGAAACTACAACAACAACATATTTGATGGGATTAGAGATTGATCCGGGTGGAGACACCTCCCTCGCTAAGAGGAAGTGTTATTTTTTTAAGCTCAGTAGGTGTATCAGTTATTCCTATGTGTCCTAGGCTCGTTGATGGACACATAAATGATCCATATTAGCCTTAGTTATGTTATCCTAAGTCTAATTTAGGCAAATGCAACAAAGTTTTATCTTTTGACTAGCTTGTGGGTCCCTTGGCTAGTGGGATGCATCTCATGGACTCTTGAGTGGATTGTGTGGCCCAACCAAAGGGGGTACACCTCCTTGGAGCCTTGGATGCTAATCTGGTACACATCTCAAGGAAGAAAAGTTAGCTACTAGGAGGATAAAGGATGGGGCTAAGGGCGAGAGGTCATTCATTATCATTTGTGAGGTTTAGTAGGTGAGAATAAGAGGGCAATTTGGGAGGAAAAGAATAGGGAGTATCTAAGGAAAAGAGGGAAATTTCAAGGCCATTTTTGACAACCAGAAGAGGCTATTCTTGGGCTATACTGGTTAGCAAAGAGGGGTTGATTCTAGGAAGCAACAAATAGTGAGGAAGAGGTCAAGCTTAGGCCACATTTTCTCATCTTGTTAGGGTCGTACATAGGCCATACCATCTAGTAGCAAGTAGGCCATACCTGGTCCAATTCCATACAAGTATACTTGGGTTGTACCTAGTCCATATAGATAGGGTCGTACAAGGATAGAAAAGGTTGGGTTGTACAGCTAACAATTGGGAGAAATTTTTCCAAGGAATGAGGGCAATTTTCTAGGAAAGTTTTTCTGATCAATTTTGTTTTTGTAATTTTTCTCCTGAATGTCCAATAAAATCCCCTCTTAGTTGGTTTTCTCCACATTGGGGTTTCCAGGGTAACTTCTATGTTAGTCCATTTATGTGCTTGGTTTGTTATATGCTTCTGTTGTTAATTTTCTGAATTATAACTCAGTTGTATGTTAGTTGCATAATTTCATATTTATATCAACAATTATAGTTCCTAGTTAAGATAAATTATTGGCAATAATTTCAGTCTTTGGCTATAGGAAAAATCAATAGGATGAACACCATAAGTGGTATGTCATGATGTGTTTGGAGGGGTCCTCTCCCAGATTTCCATCAAACTTTGGAATATCTGATGGAAACTTGGAAGGAATTTCCGACCATGATGGGTCGTGGGAAACAGGGTCATTCGTCAAACAAGAAAAATCAGGTAAGTCTAATGTTACAAGAAAAAGGAAATAACATAAATGAATACTGGGAGGGAGGTGATGTTTTAGATGTCCCAGATGGACCTTGTGGTCTCCCTATATTTATACTAATAGAGGGTTGGGGAGCTCTAAAAGAGTGAGTTCCCCCAAGTATGGTGGCATTTCCAGGAGCATGAATTCTTCTAGGACCAAACATTCCCCCAAGGGGGTTTCCCCCAGGGGGAATGTGTACCCTCCAAGAAAAATATTCCCAAAGTTAGTCCCAAGGAAGAAACCCCTAGGATAGGATGTGTTAAAAAAAGGAAAACCTCCCCATGGTAAAAAATTTCCGCCAATGGATGTGCCCCCATGGAAGGGTGTTCTAACCCATGGCAATTTAAAACCTCCAGAGGTAATGTTTCCCCTAGCTTGACTAGGGAATGCCAAAAAACCACTGGAAAAATTCCACCCAAAAGGTACACCCATACCTAATGATATCAGGTTGCTCATAGGATTGACGGAGGTAGAAGGACTTCCACCTCCCATGCTAAAACCAAAGCTCAGATCCCCACCATAAAAGGATCCAAAAGTGGGCATTGAAGTGTATGGGATAGGCATAGGAACTCTAGGTATACTAACATATGAAAAGGATGACACAGTCAACGTCCCCCAGATAGAGTTTCCTATAGAAAATGGTATGGATGGTGTAGGTCCAATGGATCTAAGGGGTTGTAACATGGACATCACCAAGATTTCCCCTAGGGGGTTTACTCCAATCCCACTTGATGATGGGCTCGTAGGCTCATATACACTAGACAAAACATTAGGTCCTGACATGGTGGGGGGATGAATAAACAAAGAGAAAGGTTCACTAAAAAATTTCCTTACTTGGACACGTAGAGGTGCATCTGGCTTAGGCAAAGGAGGATTACAATTTGGTGGAGGACATTCATATACCACTTCCACTTTGACCAAACCGGTATCATCAAACCAAATATAATACCCTTTGAATTCCTTATCACCTATCATGTGCCACTTTAGAGGTGGTTTCACCTCCATAATAGGTTCATGTCCTCATAGTTGATGGAATTAGTGCGATAGTTCAAACACGGTGAATATAATATGTCAAAATCCAAAAAAAAATCAACCTAAGCCAGCCTAGACTTAGACTCAAATAGCACACCCATAATCAAATCTAGGCTAACAACAAGGAAATCAATTGGCTTAGGGGCCTTTCAAAAACCAACCCTATAGGGTAGATGAAGTCCCCACAAGATTGGTTAGCGAAGGTATGAGGATAAGTTACGATGATCTATGGAAGACAACCATGACCGATGCAAGTACCCTTTATTAAGGTGGGCACCCTCATGGGGAACTAATACCTTGAAGGAACATCTTCCCCAAGTACTACAAGAACATCCCACCTACATTCATATCTAAATCTATCTAACAAAGGTCACTAAGGCTACCACCTCACAATCAATTACTGGGTGAACACCCGTAGGTCCGACTACATGTAAGGGTAGGGTAAATAATCCCGAATCTTTGGATCTGAAACACCAATGAAGCCCTTGTATATTTAGCAATTGAAGTGGTAACACGAACACCAAAACAAATAGAGAGGGGTAATCTCCCTACTTTCCCAACTGAGACCTCATGCTTATCTCCTATGTTAGAGGATGCTCCCAACACACTGATTGCAAGAATGGATTTAACACTCTTTTATGACTCCTAAGTTTTGTGTTGTGTCCTTGAATAGTTTACTCTCCAATCCTAATCAGAGGCCCTAAGCCTATCTAATTTCGATTCACTATAAAAAGAAAAATGTCTAAATGATTTTAAATTACACAGTTTTCTTTTTATGGTTGTTTCTTAAGTCCAAGGGTAGCAGATGCAACTTTGGTGATGTTATGACTCTTGAACCAACCAAGCAATGCAAAAATGAGAATGCAAATTTTTCACTTCAATGAAATCTGGCTATGGGATGGGAAGAGACGTTTCCATTTTCTTTGCGAAATTTAGAAACACAACCTCACACACACCAAGAAACCAACAAATGATTCAGATATGAAACCAAATAATGATCACAATGCAATTTTTACTAGTGCTTCAAAACCAGTCAAGCATGCAACAAAGTTTTATCTTTTTTTGATATTTTGGTTATTTTTTCCAATTGAAATGAAAAAGTTCCCGAGCTAAGAAAGAAATGAAAATGAAAAAATAAAACAAACAACAATGAGCAAGCAAAGGGGTTGTAGGAAATTGGAAGTGAGGCCAGATCATCCCACTCCAATGTCTCTACCAAGATCTCACCCAAAACTCACCTAGGATGATATATCTAGTAATGAAAAACAATTTCAAAAGGATAACCAATGCAACCAGTAACAAACAAAACTAGATATCTTTAGATGAGTTGGGTTCTATGCCCAACTTCACTAAAACTATCATACATCAATATAACCTATCCAAGAAATGGAAATCAAACCAAACAAATGCATTCAGACAACTATTGAAAACAAATTATCTGACCAAATGACTAAAACCATAGACGATATCTGTATCAAAATAGATCACTGCAACACCCTATTGATCAGGAACACAACCTAACCTCATGTTGTTGGGTATTCTACCCTACGGACTAATAAGCTAGGGCTCTAAACTTATACGCAGAAAATGACCCTTAAGATTGAACTTTTAACCTTCTACCCAAAATCTCAACCCCTTTTCGAGCAAACAATGGAAGAATCAACTCACCTTTTTAACGATGCTTGAAGTAGATCCTCCGTTGAGCCTTCTATTTCCTTGCTGCTGTTGCCTCTTCTACAAAGCTTCCTGCAATCAAGATAAGACTACACATGCATGCTACTGATCTAATAGGGGGTTAGAAACAAAACATAAATCAAATGACATAGATGAGATTTATGAATTTTGGGACGGGAAAAGTATCTTTTTCAT